>JAQGBT010002102.1:0-26232 GCA_034698585.1 Disparrhopalites patrizii
AGACATTTCTATGTTAACAAATGGAGAAAGTTTTTGAGGGGAACATTTTTTGCTGCTGTTATAACTAGAGTACTGTTATACAGGGGACTGTTACAGAGAGAGTCGACTGTATACGTACGGTTTGAAAAGTAACTTCCACGCATATCCACTACTGTGGGATTTTGTTTATCAGTGGTGGGAGTTGTTAATCTGCATAATGATGTCCCTCTTCTATACGCAAAGCTGTAAAGAGATTCTCAATTTTTATGCTTGGCAAATATAGGCGATATCTTTAGTAATATGACAACTGGAAAGCCCGCAGGAATAGCTGTTTTTTTGTAACAATCGTCCATGACTGTTACACATGTATGTGTTTGCGTGGGTAGGGAAAGAGAAAAAGAAGACTAATGCAATATTTAAGTGGAGTAGTTGAAAAAAGAGGCATACAACAATGCCTATAATAAACTGCGCGTGTGTTTCGGCATATAGTCTAGCGCAACCCACGATGATGTGCTTGGGGACCAACTGAAGTCCTACGAAAGGGGTAAAAGTGATGAGATTGTTTCTTCAATTTACTGTCAAAGTGAATTTAATGAAATCGATAGCTGTGGTTTTAATAGTGTCCTGAAATTCGCTCTTAACCTCCTCGGCTGCGTATATGGGTTTCGTATTTTCTCTGGTACTTTTGAAAAGCTACTTTCCCATAGCAAATGGCATGGTCCTGACAAAATGTAGTAATGGTGGTTGCGGGTTTCGGTGTTTTAAGCATGGAATGTGAAATGGAAGTTCATCAGATGTGGGTATTGCCAAGACGGAGAGAGAGAGAGGGAAACGGAAAAGAAGAGAGAAGGTAGATTTCTACTAACTGCGAGTGTTATATGAGCTCCATGGAAGATTATGCTACGATTACTCCTGTTTGCAATGCCTATACGGTTACCTTTTGGAGAAAATAATTGTGAAAAAAAGTAAAATTGAAAGGCGGACGGCACGGTTTACTTGTAATAATGGTTTCACCGTAAACTTTAACTATGTCTCTCCCATGGGTGTGTGGGAGAGCATGTACAGTATCTATACATATGTATGCACATTGGTATTTAATGTGTATCACGTATGTCTGATATCGTGTGTGTGTGTGTGTGTGTGTAGGTTGCGTGCAAGGTTCATTAGCAAATGGGTCTATGATTATGATTTGGACTTTCGGGTGTTTCGATGGAATGCGCCATGAAAAGTCTGGTCTCCGGTCTGTTTGTGAAATAATTACGAATCACTAGAGTGTTGGCCTTCTGTAGTCGTCGACATAGCGTATGGGAAAGGGAGTGGGAGAGAGGGAGACACAGACAGAGAAAGGGTGGAAAGGAGGGAGATATTTTGGTACAAAGTAACAAAAAAGAAAAAAGGTTTTGCCGACAGCAAAAGGGTGAGAGAGAGAAAGCGCTTCTGGGCCAAGTCATTTGGTTTCATTTTCTAGCAAATTCGGTTTTTTAGGAAGATTTTTATTTTTTATTCAGTCACATGGATTATGTACTAAGCGTTCCTGTTAATACCTACGTATTAAATGTTAATGTTGCAGGAGAGAAAGCGTTTGGATGGTGGTGTACGCTAGAGCCTGAATGTATATGTGTATTCTTATGTGTATGCATACACATGTAGTACGTGGTGATGAAGGTGTGCATGCGACTGTTTCTCTTTCATTCCTACTAATAAGGCTAGGTATTAGTCGTATTAGTGCTGGTTTTTTTAGGGAGAAAGGGAGAGAAAGAAACGAGTTGGCTGTTGAACATCAACATGCAATCCGTACATTGTCTGCCTTTCTTCCCTTTTAACAGTGAATGCTGAAATGACTTGAAACTATGTTGTTCATCGTTTTTTTTCTCTCGCCTCTCTCTCTCTCTCTCTCTCTCTCTCTCTCTCTCTCCCTTTCTTCCAATTTTCTCGCGTTTGAAAATGAGGAGGGATTGTGTGCAGCTTTTAAAACTACAGGGAAAGACAAGGAAAGAGAAATGGAGAAGGAGGAACCGTTTTAATAACGGTGGTGGAAAGTACTGTATTCATTAGGGGGCCTTTCTTTGTCTCTTTGAACTCGCTCTTGTTTGTGTCTGGATGTTACTCTTTCCAATAGCATGCTACCACTGTATGAGGGTAGTAAAAAGTGTATAGGGAAAAGAAGGTGGTTGGAAATGCTGAAATTTTGGACGGAATTACTTCATCCGGCGGCATTCTGTGTCCAGCATGGAGAAAGCCTATGCGAACGCTCTCGTCATGTTACGGTGCTCGGTCAGGAAGATTGAGCTTTGTGAGATAGCATATACGGACGAAGGAAGAAAGCGGGGTAGAGAGGAAGTACAATGTGTATGAAAAAATAAAATTACAGCTGTTAAAGCTTTTACTCTACAGTATGTAAGACTATTGCTAGACCGTAGAATCTGTATTGTTTTCAGGTATTTAAAGATAGCTGGAGTCAAAAAAGGAAATGGACAGGGAAAAATATTGTGGGAGGGAAAATTTTTCAAGTATACGGGAAATGAGATGGTTGTGCTGAAAATTTGCACATGGAATTGCCAAAAAAAAAAAAACGTTTTTTATGTTGCAGTAACAGTCATTGAGACTTGTCGACGCCCTACAAGAATTTTATGACTCTTGGCTCCTTGTCTACCCTTTTGTACATGTATGTAGTTGTTTTTTTTTTTTTTACATTTGTATGTGACGGGTATTATTATAGTCTTTTAATATTGTATATATTATGTAACGTACACGTCCTGTATGCACATTTGATGAAACCCTTGCTGCATGCACTCTTCGATTCAGTGGCAGATTTTTCTTCTCCCTTCCATCGCTGTCATATATATGAAGGTGTTTCAGTGTCTTTTTCGTTGTTTTTTTAATTTTTGTCGGTACTTTGTTCCCTTCAGCTACTCTCTGAGTGGCTGAACGACTGCAAAACAAAGCAGTACCTCTTGTCACTGTAGCTTTGCTAGTGATATGAGTTTTGGTAGTAGCAGTAGTAGTGGTAGTCTTTCATCCTTTTTTTCTTTTTATTCTTGTGAGACCGTTTTGTTTCTCGCGCTCACTCTCCTTTTTTTCTTTCTTTTTTATCTCTGTCTCTCTCTCTCTCTCTTGACGTCGCTGTTGACTGTGACTTCGTGTTTTACATGCTGTTGTTTGTGACTGTCTTTTCTCGTAAATGTGGTGCGAGTAAGAACTTTTATCTGGAGTTCCAAGTGCATGTATATATGGTGCATTCGAATAAACGAGGGAGAAAGGAAGGGGAGGGAGAGAAAGTCAAGTGGGGTGGGGGGAGTGCATGATGGGACATATATTGCTGTCAGATAGAAAGATACATGTTTAGCTCGTGCTTGTAGTAGTTGTCATTGCATAAGAAGGAGACGACGTCCATGAAGAAGAGGAGTATCTGCTGTAACAGTAGTATGTAGATGGAGGTGGGTAAATGTGCTTTCTGTGCATAAAATAGCGGGCCAGGAATTCACAGAGAGGGCGAGATTTGCCAGTACAATGGATGCAGGCGGTAGTTTTCACGGACATTACTCGAAAAGAATAGGAACTCTGTTGAGGGAATTCTTCTTGGAATAAATGTATACAGCATACATAGATGCACCATTGTACTCTGCAATATATCTTTAGCAGGAGTGACTGCGAGGGAGGGTGACAGAGAGAGAGAGAGAGGAGCCGCTTTTCATAGAATGTGAGTGTATTTGTGTATAGGTATGCACACTCATCCTTGGATTGTGTGAGTCTTTTGTTTGTTCCTTCCGGCAAAATTGGCAGGAGGTAAGCACATATATAGATGGAGGATTAGGATACTCTTTGATGTATTTGTGCTAAAATCTTCTTTTGTGTACAGTATGTCGATGCTTACGACATGCATTCGACTAAGTGCGCGGACACTTAGTTGTAACAGTGGCTAATTGTAAATGTTAAATTCGGAGAATAATTTCACAGAAATGTGCGGGATGTTTTCTCCTTGCTACAATCTAGTCCAGAAATAATGAAAAAGAAGCCTATTTTGTGCAGGGTTTTATTGCGGAGCTAGCTATAAAAATGCTTCAGTCCAACCCGACAAGAATGGATCAAGTTGTGGCGGTTTCTGCGCGTAGGGTTCAAGAAATAGTAAAAAAAAAAAAATACGAATTTTGAACTCTACGCGGTAAAACTGCCAAACCCTGAAAAATTCTGGGCGAATTTGAGTCGACCTTGTTCGAAAAGTTCCACTATCAAATTCTGCATCAAATAGGTGTTTTACATTATCCAGTTTTTATTATTTTTGAATAAGACTAAGAGTCCGTTCACTGAGTCGATTTCAGTCCTTTTAAGCATCGAAATGTGATATCTACATATTTAGTCGGCAAACATAAAATCATTTTGTGTTTTTCAAGTGACTGTATGTATGAATGTGTGTTTTAGAGTGTACTCAAGACGCGCTCGTGATGTTGATTAGCGTCATGCTTATGTGCACGTTGTAGTCATACTTTTCATTCTCGCCCTCTCCTTCTATCTTTCGCCAATTATTTCGTATCTTCAATGGTTATATGTGAATTTCGGAGATTTTGATTTATTCGGGATTGTACGTACTCCCGTGAAAAAAGTATGTCGAAATATTTTTTCCACAGCAAAGATCAGTAACTCCTAGTGTCTTGTCCAGGGGTACAGCTGTTACTCCTTTGTTCCGCCCGTGAGGTGATGAAGAATTGAAAGTATTCCTGGCATTGTGTGCATGCATGCGTATGTACTTATAATAGGCTCAGGTCTTTAGCTCTTTACACACATACATTTTGTATGAGGAGCCAAATACTTGTGACTTCGTAGTTGCATACCTCTGCCGGGTTATGTCAACAAAACATTTACATATGCCAGCATATGTCTGTGCTTCTTTCACCCTTTTCCTGGTCCTTGCGGAAAATTATTGTCTCTGGTGAAGGACCCATTACCGTCAGCATCATTGGAAATCTTTGGGGAAGCTTGATGTGTCCACAGCACTGTTAGTTCGCTCAGTTCCTTCCTACCCTATTTAATTCGTGGTTTCTGCTTCAGCTTTCTTTCATCTCGAAAGGAATTGATATAACAATATTATTTTTGAAGAGAGAAGATTGTATTTTAAATGTAAGAAAAACCTCAGCCGTTTGAGAGGCATCTCAACGTCCTTTCATGGAAAAGGAAGTTTTTGTCTTGATTGTATTAAGTTAGATTTATTTATACTTCATGAATTCATAATATATTATATACGGGACAGGCAATTTAAGCCAATTATAACCAATTTGGATTCACTTGAAAATGTGTTTGTGACAAAGTTAAATAGGACCAATGAAGGCCAATGACAATAGCCGTCTTTATGGGACGGAGACAAAAAAAGGAGTGCTTCACCGCTCTTACGTCAAAAGCAATTTCTAGGGATTTTATGAAGGCAGAAGTTGAAGGAAAAAAGAAATATGGATAGCAAATGGAATAAACTAAGTAGAAATTTTACTAGGAGTGTAGCGGGAGTTGTTTAGCTCTTGCAAAGGAGGCGAGTGAACATCGTTGTAGAATGAAATAAAAGGAAATTGGACTGGAGTGTGCTGTGTGTCCTGGCTAGCATTCGTTCTCTTTTTTCTTTCTTCCTCCCCTGCAATAATCATACAAGAGGACTGCAAGGACCTCTTCGCTACACTTATACCAAGTATGTGGTTAAGTACATTTTTGCCAACAAATGTACTTACTTATCCATCTCAGTAGCCTTTATTTAGACTTACACTCGCCAAGGGAGAAAGAGAGAGAAAGAAGAAAATAATGAAAGGAAGAGTAAAAAAAAAAAAAAAAGAGCGGTTGAGGGCCAAAGGAATAAAAGGGAGATGAGAGTAAGCTCGATGACGACGACGACCATATCCAATCTACTCGTTTATTTACTATTGTACCCCGACTACACACTTATACCACTGCTTACTTTACTTCACTTTAGTTCCAGGAGCAAGTGAAACAAATTTTGCTCTCTTTTTCTTCTTCTATCCGTCCTCTTGTTTTTCATACTAGTTTTTTTCTTGTCTGTGCCCTCTTAAGCTCTTACGAACTGCTCCGGAATACTATAACATACATAATGAAGTACATATTCGTGGGAGATAGGGCTTATACGACCCGACCAACTCCACATACACATTTGGTAATATGGATGTCACAGATAAGAGAGGGAGAGAGACAGTGAAATTGCGAAATATATGCGAATTCAGCAGAAGAGGAAGAGATGAAGGAGGACATCAGCACTGGTCCTGTTTCTCCTCTCTTCTTTTTTTTCTATATTATTTGTTACGAAAAACTGTTGCTATACCGTTCTTACGCTGCTGTGCTGATACAAGAACGAGATAATAATTTCGGTAGTGAGAGAGACGGAGAGAGAGGAACATGGACAAAGATGAGAATATAAAGACTCTAAAGACGAATGCTCGGATAAAAATGATTGTATGATGGGAGGAAATACTTATATAGAAGGAATTGTATTATTATTCCGTCTTCTCTGTCTAGTACTATATTCTTAATGGTACAGACTCACGATTTTGTTGTTACTCGTTTTTGTTTCCCATGTGATAGGGCCTGTAATGTCCACGTATGCACATGTGTCTGTTGAGTTGTAGGGGCAGTGGTCCCACCGTCCTACACATGTACTACAGAGAGAGAGAAGCCGATTGTCATTTAGATTAGATGAGAGCAGTGTGGGGTTGTCCTTAGTTGTTAGCGTATGTGTGCATGTATGTATGTAATTGTATTATTTTTGATACGCAGACGATTTTTTCCTTCCGTTGACTGGCTTGTTTTTTCCCTTTTCCAAGAAAAAGTTTTTGTTTGGGCTGTAAATAATGTAAGGAGGGATGAAAGCGAAGAGGCACTGTAGGGAAAAATAGCATGAACATAGTGGAGGGCATTTTGTTTTTTCTCAGATCCCATTCTTTTTGTGTATTTTTTTCTTTCAGGGGGTATTTTTTCCCCTTTTGCTGCGTATGCGAACAAAGAACATGGACATTAGGTCAGAGAGAATCAGCTGGGGAAAAGTTAAAATGTTAGCAGTATTATATTGTCTATGTATGTGCGTATGTAAAGGGTGATTGAGAAGAATGCGCGTGGGAGGGGGAAAGGAAGAAGTGAGAAGAGCTAGGAAGAAAAGAAAGCAAAAACCATTAGCAAAGGAAAGTGTTTTTTTTAGACTTGTGGTGGCAGTGGTGGTGGTTAGGGAAAACGATGTGAAACTTGATATTTTTTTGTACCAACTTGTATAGACCTTTTCTCTACGGGTTCAGATTTATTTTGGCCTCCTCCATTTTGCATGGGGAAAGGCAGTCTTTCCCTCGATTTTCTGTTGCAGGGGGAAATGAAGAAGCTTTGTGAAGGAAGAGAAAGCTTGGACAGGGAGAATGAAGGGAAACGCAGGGTGAAATTGCCTAAGTAGTAAATATCTTTTGGAGATTCTAGTGACTGGAAAATTTTGTGGAGAAATATATATGATTGAACATTAAGATTTAAGAGATTAGTTTGCGGAAGAAATATGTTTCTTTTTGTCTGAGAATATCCGCAGCAGACAATTTCGGATTGGAATGGTTGCATTTATGGAAACAAATAAAGAAGACGGAAGATAATAAAAACTTTTCGGGGACAACCTCTTAAGTTGACCAACTTTGGTCTATATATGCATACACGTGTAATGCCAATAATAAATTTTCTTCGCCGATTTTTTTTCTTGCCCCTATGGCATAGTGCAGCGGTGTTTCTGGAAAATCTGAATAGAGCATGGGAAATGAAAGAAAAACCGTAAAAGTAAAGTATGGAAATTATGTAGAGGGGAAGAAAGCTAATTGGAGAATATTATGCATTCCTCGTCTGCGAGCGGGGCCCAACGTGAGAGTGTCTCTCTTTTAACTTTGTGTTTTTATTATTATTAATTTTGGGAATTGACCAACATGCAAATGTTCGCGACAATTGATATTCCCTTGATTTTTCTGGTTTTGCTGATGTGTGGTACCGTTGGTGATCGACGTGCTTGGTTGCCAATTGTTGTACATACACAAAAGCTATTCATGTAAGTTTAATGCAATAATAAAAGTTCAATCCGTTCAGGTAGAGTGACGGCTGTTTTTTCATTTGAGATTCGACAACTGGCACATGTTGACGTGCGATGATTCCCCGTTGAATATTCTATCAACCCCCTTGTTCTCACTGTCTCTAATTCTCTGTCTCTCTCTCGCTCTCTCTCTCTCTCTCTCTCTCTTCTCGCTCTCTCTCTCTACCTCTGTGAGTTCTCCTCGCGCCTTTTAAATTAAGTTTTTTCATGGATTTTATTTTCGGGAGGGAAAGTTATACGTGATACTAAGTAAATATCCGGGAAATGGTCTAATCTCTTTGTAGAATGAGGACAGACAGAGGGGACCAATTTGTGGGAGAGTGTTCACATGTATATTACATTTTTTAAAAGTGCAATTTTTTTTTCGCTGGGAAAGCTAACAAAGGCTCGTGTTCAGGAGAATAGTGCAATAGCCAGAGGGGGAGCTTTTTTTTTAATACTTTCCCAGACTATGGTTGGAGACTACTAGTACAGCTAATAATAGGAAGAGAAAAGTAGGGATTCGTTTTCAGGTATACTGTACGTATATAAATCTACTTGGACAGGGTATGGATTGGTTATAAAAGAGTTTTTATTCCAGAAGGTATATTAGATTGACTGAGGATAGAGCTCGGGAGAGGAAGAGAGGGGGAAAGAGAGAGTTGATGGGAGAACGTTGCCATGAGTGGTTTTCCTGGAGGATAATTTAATATATTTTCTTGAATGATAAGAGGAGGGCATTGTAAATGAATCGGTGTAAGTACTACCTAAGTACATACCACGTATGCATGTACGGAGTTGCAAAAGTATGTGTATATGCAAGGGGTCATGCATGTGGTGAAGGAGACTGCCGTGCATAGTCGGGGCTGGTGGGGGCTGTGGGCATTAGAGAAAATGGAAAGTACTGTCTGAGATAGGGAGTGCAGACAGGTTGTGTACATGTACAGTCAGTGAGCGAGTAGCGTGACTTGTACCGATAACTTTGCTCCAGTTGGCCGTCGCATCGGCGCCGGTTCCAGATAATTTTTATGAAAATCTACACTCTGCACGATTAATGTAGTACTTGCTATATTCTACGTTTATACCATTGCTATCAGGGGATTATGCACGTCAATATAATTCGAGTGTGGAAAAACTGGTAGATGGAAGAAGTACATATAGGAATATATACATATGTGTGCACAGTTTTTTTTTTCTAGCAGTGGTCTTTCCCTCCCCTCCTCCGCTGTCTGTGTATTTCCTGGTGGGGTTTGCAAATGTGGGGTGAAAGGCAAGGATAGACAGAGAGCGAGAGAGAGAAAGAGAAGGAATATGTGCTTGTGCAATGGTTCATGGGCTTACTGCCGATATCATCTTATTAGATTCACAAAGTGAATTCTGCTAATTGAATTTTGCTAATGTTCAATTTGTTGGGACTTTCTCGGGACTGTCCTCCTTCATGGGCCTACAGTTTTCCTTTTGCCTTCGCGAATGTGTGGGTACACTGTTATTGTAAGTTCATTGCAGGGGTGATGATGGTGACAGTGCGGGCATGTGGTAGTTCTGTGTATTTGCCTCCATGTGGAGCTTTTTTTCCCTCCATTATTTACTTTCTTCTCGTCGCTGTCCCTGTGAGTCGTGTCTCACTTTCTATGTCTGCCTGTGTCGTTTTCACAATCGCAATGTGGATGGAAATGGGATGCATAACACACTTTTACAGCATGATATAAAATGTGAGTATGCAATTGCACGTATGTATGGGATGTTATTGGTTTAGGGCTTAGTTTCTCTCCCCGCGGGAGAATTATTATTGGCATGGCTCTGAGAGAAAAAGAAGTTTTCGGAGAAAGTGGAGTGAGTGACTGGAGAAAAGAAATGCTGTTGTTCGTCCTCCTCTGCCTCTGCGTCTTCTTCCCTCCACCGCTGTGGAGATGGCTCACGTATGTTGATGGCGTGGCTCATAAAATAACTTGTGTTATGAGGAAAATTTTGTGCAAAATTTTGAGTGGCTCCTTTCAAGTGGAATTAAGATGACTTATTCTTTGTAATTTTCTCACTCCGCTCCCCGTGAAGATGGAAGGAGAGGGGTGCAAGTGAGGGAGAAGAGAAAGAGGGCGGGAGTTAGTAGTGGGAAATAGTAGCAATCACTACCCCACTACCTATAAAAGTTTCCCACAGTATTATTATCCATACACATTAGAAGAAGGTTAAACTTTTGGAGAGGACTTTTTATTACTTTTCATCATATTAAGTTAAGGTCATAGAGAAAGGGAGGAAGTGAGAGGGAGTGTGGTGTTTGCATTATGCGTACGTTGGGAGAGACCTGGGATAGGTAGTCCATAATTACTTCATAGAAGTATCTGCGTTCTTTGAACGACCATTAAAAAATTGATTCCCTCTGTCTGCCTCGTCCCTTTTCTAACCCTGTATACAGCCGTCGCAGAACACTTTCCTACATGAAAATGTTATAACATCTCTTTTTGTCTGTAAAGAATCTGCATTTCCAGAACGGTGAAAGCGCATTCGTGTATGCATATTATTTGCGTTCAAAGTTGACAGGCACTGACGGGGATATGAATGAAATATAATGTGCTCTTGCGTATTTTTCTCACTATTTCCCATTGCATATACCATGAAGGCTGTGATGCCAGCTACGTATCTAAGTGGATTTTTACTCAAGAAAAAAAAACAAGCAAGAACTAATCATGCAGCTACATGGGTTACATTAATAAAACTGGGGAGGCCATTTGTTTTTATTGGGAAAAAGTTCTTAGAATATGAAGCCTATTGAGAACGTGGTCATGATTTCGTTTGGAAAAAGTTCGTTTTTTATTTGCTTGGAAACCTCATTTCTCTCCCATTTTACTTTTTTGGTCTTCCACGTAGTGCATACTTGTAGCCGCATTTGATGATGATTTTAAACGGATTTTTCAAATTGACCTCATAAGGCGTGCTAGCGAATAACACGATCTTATGCCAAGTCATTGGGCTCGATTGTTTCTTTTTTCCCCTGCTGGCCTTACTTTTACTTCCATTTTTAGTAAGTTTTTCTTCGTAGAACTGAAAGCTGTGGTGGAGAAGATGACAATAATAATGTGACAGAAGAGGGTCTCCAACTGCATCGAATAAACAATAGCCTTCGCATTTCTCTTCAGCCCTCTATGTGACTGAACGTTTGACCCTCAGTGGGAATGGAATATTTGAATGTATTTTCTGTTTAATAATAGTTTGTTTTTTGAATAAAATAAAAGCCATAGTTTTTTTAAGTATTAATCTAAAACTGCTAAGGACATGAAATTGGAAGGAAATTCATGTACTTCCTTCATCGTTTCAACAAGTGTGAGCTGATAAGCTGAATTGCTTTGTGACGTATCCCAAGGATTTTTGTTCTTTTCATAGTCACCAAAAGGCAATTAGAGAACTTTCTTTTTTTTTTGTCCACCCTATTAAATGGTACATGTATTATTGTAGCCAAACCCCCGCAGCCATTTCACAGTGGGTAAATGAAGCCCCAACTGTTTAGCACTTAAATGAATGGTCAAACTGTGCGGACACAATACCACTCTTTCCTTACTTTGGTATTTGATGGGTCATGGAGTGTTTGTTGTTTTGTAATTGTTGGGCATACGCAAATAAGAAAAGTATAAGACGAAGGAAAACACCGTACGTTTTTATTATTATTATTTTTTCTAATTGATGTTTGCAAATATCATACTTTATATTGTTTAAGAGTGAATTCCATCAGCGAATTGCTGCAAATAGCTAATCTTTGACCCCACGAATCACTTGCCCTGCTGGCTTAGGGAATAATGTGTCATGCTCGGAGAAAGCGGAACAAAAGAGAAGAGGGTACACTTACAGGCATTTCTGTTTCATGTGGAAATATTGATAAATTAGTTGAAGACTGAAATTTTTTAAAATGTAAATAAATTTGCCTGTTTGTGTAAATCTAACAGAAAACGAAGCTTGTTTGTGTTGGAAAGGGAGTGACTGCAAATTTGATCTTACCTTGCTTGATCCAAAGCTTGTGTTTATGTTGAAGTATGTGAGTAGTACATATGAAGGGTATAGTTCCAAAATGGTATAAGTCCATATTTTTCGACAGTAGTTTTTTTCCACAAATTCCCAAACATAAGCTACAACTTCCTCGCTTGGACCCCCAATCAGATATCACTATAAACACCTCAAAATTTTACCTGAAAATTTATTACGCTATCCGCCGAATTTTTTTGCACTTCCTATTAACTTTGTTCCAGTGGAATTATACTGTTTTGGAACTATACCCTTAATATGTATGCAGCATGTTTGAGTACACAGTTTTATTTGGTGTCTAGTGTCTACGCAGAGAAAGTAAAATCATGTCAGTGTAAACTATAGCGAAGAAGGTGTCAGTGTTTTGCGTAACCCTGCGGGTTTGGTGGAAATGGTTGCTTCCGTACTTTCTACAGCTGGTAGTTGTTGTATAAGTCTTTGAAATACCGTCATGTCGGAGCGGGTCTGGATGATGAAAGTAAAAACTCCTAAAATTACATGATAGTCAATGTACGTGCAATTCGTACACTTTTGCCTTGTAATTTAACAAACGAAGTTGACAAAGACGAAGAAAGGCAAGAATAGAGAGTATAGAATTGAGTCCGTGGAAGTTCTCTTTCTCTCACTCGCTCTTTCTCGCTTTGTTTATTTTCCTGATGAATAGCTATTGTTCAGAACTGTTGACGCTGGGATACGTTTTCTTTTGCAAATACACTTGATTAGTCTTGATTTCTCTATCTCTCTCCCTTGCGTTCCCTCTTGAAACTGTCGGCGGACCGACCGTCGTGTGTGAGTTTGCTTGTGTAAGTGCAAGCTGAAAATACAAAACCTGACATTGTTGTTAATAATAATGCGGACAATACTGTGTAGACTTATGTAATGTACATGTAGTTGCTCTAATAAATATGTTTATACGCGTTCTTTCTTCACTCACACACTTCTGTATTTTATTTTGTTTCTCTATGTGTATGTGTGTAATTCCTAGAAGTGTTTTCAAAAGTATTTTTTACTGGCAAAAAGCTGCTCTGGTGTATATTATGTCAGTACGTACATATGTATGAACTTTCTTTTGCATACTTCTAATTTTAGGTATTCAGGTTTGCTGTATTATCCTGCTCTCGTTTTTACGAGAAAGTCGCATTTTTTGGACGAAGGGACGTATAATTATTCTTTGTGTGTCGGGGTTATTTCTAGCGTACATGCTGGAAATACACATGAATGATGAATCCCCTTTGCTTCTGCCTTTGGTTGACGTGTTATAATGATGGAAGAAATGAGAGTGCTATGGGGGTGGAGATTTTGAAAAGGGATATTTATCATCAAATATTTTGAACTCGCATTGATAAACACATAGGTACATATGTGCATGCAGATGTACATACATATATGTATGTGCCACAAAAAAATCCCTTCTCGAAAATTACAGGATACAACCGCGAATGCTCGCAATTCGGACCAATTATTCAGGATCATTGGGGAGTAGATAAAATGTAATAATTTTGTTGTTACCGTTGAATACTTTGTTATGACTGTGATTGACGAAGCTCATAGGTATTGATTTTTCTGATACCAGTTAACGGCAATCACAGTGGCAGATTGAATGTGCAGTCGTGAGGAAGGTAGATATAAACTGTCTTGTCAAAGTTGGTGAGGCGAAATGGCTATGAAAATTATTTCAATTAGAATGTTCTTTGGTAAAAAAAAAAAAATAAGTGTGGGCAGAAGATACACGCATGCTTTTTTTAAAATTAATTACGAGAGATTACGTCATTATTAGGGATAAGAGCTATGCATGCTGTGTGAATAATTTTCTTTGGAAAGGAATAATGGGACCCGCTCTCGCAGTTAGATTGTGAGGAGAGACACAGATCTAAAATACATTTTGTGTTACGTAAGCCAAAACACACGTCAGTGTATATATTGATTGGCTTTACGTAAGACACATTCACACCAGTATGCCTTGTGCACATGGTTGAGGGTGGATGTGACTTCGCGGAGTCCCGTGAACCGAGGTGGGAACTGGTGAAGGAAAGAGAAAAGAGGAGGGAAGATGAGATAATTAGGATTTTGTTTGAAGTAGACTCAACCCTGTCACAGATGATTATGTGGAGGGTTCATGGAATGACGAAGCTTATACTACGGAGAGCGAGTGACTGGAAGGCATTGGAAGATCTTGTCAAATCTATTCAAGTGGTTGGGGCAGGCGTATATAGAACGAATGGCTATGTCTGGATATGTCATGTGTAAATGCACGACTACGAAAAGAGTATTATGGGTGTATTTATATGTATGAAGATGCTTTCTTCTCTCCCTCTGATTCTACATTCTTTAATCATTGTGTGGAAAGGCGAAAGCGAGGAAAGAAAGGAAAAGAAATTTAGGACTGAAGGTAGTGTGGACGTAGCTTGTGGAGATTTAAAGAATAGAACGAGCGAATGTCTCAGCCAAACGTGATGGCTGTCAGTGTTTACTTCGCTCATTGGTTTTGTCATATGGAGGGGGGGCAACTACGAAAAAGGTGGATTCGGGAAAACTATAGCAGATTTATATTTGCTATAATCGCGCACAGTGACTCTGTATCAGCATTTTAAACGAAGTCTCCGTGCAAATAGTTACTCCATTTTATTAGTTTCGAGGTGATCTTGGTTACAGGATAATTTTTTTTTATAAACTCACGTCCTTTTTTCGCTATGTTTTATTTGTGAAAAAAAGAGTTAAGAAGATAATGAATGACGATGGGGCAGTATATTGAAGAAAGCAAGTGGGGGTTTCCAACGGGAGGAAACGTACAGACGAGAGAGATTAGAGATAAGTGCTGTAGTGACTAGTGACACACATGTAATTTGGTAGTCGAAGTAACAGACCTTGTTTCATGGTGATGGGTGAGTGTGTAGTGGAACGACCATGCATTTTCTGTATACACAATATACACATACAACTACAGCCAATTAGGCTGACGGTTTGCACATGGAGCTGTTGACTGGAAAATTTCAGAAGTGGGATGAGGAAGAAGGGGGAAGAGAGAAAGTGCGGATGAGGCTAAGCTCAGTGTGATTAAACCCACTTTATTTGATGATGATGACATGAAATGATTACGAGTTGGTGTGGAGTATCTCTCATGTCCGTTCTCCGCTTCTGATTGTAGCATCCAAGCTAAAATCTCTTTGAAACTTGTCACTTGTCCTTCTTTCTCCCTTCCTTTATTCTTCGTTGGTCTGTCTCTCGACTAATCAAATGCAAATCAATTTATCGGGGCTCTTCTGTCTTCTACTCTTTCTTGATATGTGTACCTTCTTTCATCTTGTTTTTAAATTATGCAAATGCATCAATTTGGATATGTATGAGTGTAACTTTTACGCGCCGTTGGAAGATCTTCAGGGAAATTCAGGATGTATTCATGTCCAATATACTAAATTGGAGACATTAAACTGCACAATTCGCGCTCTTGTACAATCGATTTTTTTTTTGTGGAGAAAATTCAAATGACTTCTGTTTTGGATAAATCACATGGCAGAAATAAAACAAAACAAAAAGATGCTGGATCGGCATATGCAATACTGATGATTTTTGTTTTTTGTCTGTTTACAGGTTGCCTGCTTGCTGCTGTGCTTACTGCTTAACTGATAGTACTACTACCTTACTACCACTACTATTTTGCTACTACATTGTTAGTATTGCAAAATAAAAAAAATTTCAAATAAGCTGCCGTTTATCAGAAAATGAATAATATGGCAGTGGTAAATGTGAACAATTTATTGAACATCAAAGACTCTCGTTGGCTTCAGTTGGAGGTATGCCGAGAATTCCAGAGGAATAAGTGTTCCCGCCCTGACACTGAGTGCAAGTTTGCCCACCCTCCAGCCAATGTTGAAGTACAGAATGGCCGTGTGACTGCTTGTTACGATAGCATCAAGGTTTGTTTTTATTTATTGCCTTTCACGTATTTTTTTATCCTGTATCCTTTACTACTTCTACACATTTTTGCACTATACTTGCGTGTTTCTCTCTTGCCTATGTCATTTTTTCCTCCTGTATGGTATTGATGGAGGCCGAGAAAAAATGGCAAGTACAAAAGCAATCTGTAGCTTTTTTTTTTCCTTCAAGTTTTTTCTTCTTCCTATGCATCTGCTCATTCATACAAAAGCTCATTGGACATTTGTGTGCCAAGCATAAAACACTGCATCATTCATGTGTATAATTTTTTCGCATATGTTTTTTTGGCGAGCCTGTGTAAGTATAGAATCTATATCAAATCATTTTTTGTTGTTGAAAATACCGATTCTAATACTATGTAGAGCTTGAGGAAGTATGGAACGAAAGGGAGAAATGAATCGTATGAAAATGTTACTTCTGGTAAATTGGAAAATATGCTATGGCTAAGTAATGAAGAGAAGCCCGATGAAGTAAGTGTTTGGGGTGCATAATATGGTTTTCGGCGATTATGAATAATATATTCCGGGTCATGTAAAAGTCATTCATAAGTTTCCATATTTGTCGAATGAAATGACCCGTGAATTTATACTAACACTCGCTCGCTTGCATTTTCTTTCTTTGGTCGCTCGTTCGTGCTCTTGGTTTTTTTTTTTTGTGCACTTTATCTTATTAAATAACATGAAAATAAGAATATAATGTGGAGAGAGGGAGGGATAGTGAAAAGATGAGGTATGTTATTTACTTCAGCTCTCTTTGGCTCACTATTTTTTGTCGTCTCATTTTTCCAGTTCACCATGACTATTACGACTGAAATATAATATGAATATATGAATACAATATTTTTCGCTCCCTCCCGCTTGTCAAAGGCGGTTTTCCCCGGTGCGATATCTGCTATGTGCAATCCCCAATGCATAGGTACATATATGTATATGCAGGGTGTGTAGCCTGGCCTGAAAGAACAGCGGCGAATACTATTAGTCGGTTCCACTGTCCCCTTATGTTTGTCAAGTTGTACGTGGTCCAAAACTGTGGGGAGACGATTGATGACAGAGATATGTTCGTTTTTTTCCATAACCAAACCTTACCTCTGGTACTTGGTAAGCGAGAAAAGAAGAGAGACGACGTGAGTGTAGATAAAAAAAAAATAAGTAGAGGGAGGAGTAGCAGGCTGAGAAGCAGATGATGATATAATAATATCCATAGATGATCAATTTGACACTCGAAACGTTTTTTCTCCCCCCCCCCTAAAATAAAATACTGTTTGCTCTGATTCATGGGAAGAGTAATGCACACGTACATACGAGGAGAGAGAAATTGAAAAAGAAATTGAGAGAGTGAGACAGATTTCAAGAGTGTGAAGTAAAAAAAAAATGAAAAGAAGGGCAATATGAGAGGCTGAGAGGAGAGGAATAATTGAATCTGGTGCTTTTAAAGAGTGACGAAGAGAGATTGGCAAAGTGTTTATTATTACTATTATCATTGCTATATATTTTTCTTGTGTGTACTTGGAGTAAAACGGAAACGTGACATGTGCTCGTTGGAAGGTGTTAAAAAGTTCGGAAAGAATCAATCAATCTCACTTTTTGGGTGTCGTTGTGTAAATGTGTAGTCGTACTTGCCGTCCCTTCGGAGTACATTTCTGTACCTCTTTTCTCTCACTCTCTCTCTCAGTCTTCCTCGATCGCTTGTCCTTGTTTGTTCTATTTGCTGGCTCCTTTTCCAGAAAATCCGTCGACATTTTTATGAGGAAGTTTGTTGTTGTGTGCGTAAAGCTTCACGATAGCGAGAGGTTTAAAAAATAAAATAGAAACGTGAGAAAAAAGGAAGGGGTTAAATATTCAACTGCATGTATGTACATATGTAACTCATTCTGCCTGTTACGTATCTCAGGTCCTGTATGTACAAATATTATTTGAACAAGATAAAAACGCTGTATACTTAACAGGAGGGGGTTGAGTGTGGGGGAGAGGGTAGCAGGGCTTTAAGAGAGCGAGAGAGAGAAAGAGGGAATATCAGCACCAAAGAATTGAGAGATAGAGTGGATCCTGAGAAGGCGAACAAAGGAGAAAAATAAAGAAGTTCAGTTCTAAACACATACATACATGTTTTATAGAAGAGTGGAAATCTTCTTATAGTAAGATGCTAGCCCTCTACAGGCAGGAAAAACTTTCCGTACTACAAATGTATTTTCAACCCGTTTTTGAAAAGAAATGGAAAGAGTTATCCACACGAATTATTGAGCAATTGCGGAAATTGTGTGCAGTTTAATATATAACTTCTATACTAACATTATTTGTGATTGAGACACCTTTTATGCACTCTCGCTCTCTTTCTCTCCCGCTATTTCTCACCCCTTCCTTTTCCTCTTCACTCCGTTATTTTGGGGTTGGAGAATCCAGGATTGCGGCATGAGATTGAAAGGAATCGGGAATAGGACTGAGAGGAGAGAGTGGGGTTTCAGATACTTTCGTGCGTAATAATAACATCTACCTTTCAACTGTACATTTGGTTTTTTTATTGTGACTGCTGATGGATATATACAAGTTTTTATTGTATCTATATCCTTTGTGTGTCCTTATACATGCATGCTGACTGTCAAAATCATTCTATGTGAAAGAAAGGGTCAAAGAGGGTGGCGATGTTGAGAGTGAGAAAAGGAAGAGAAAACAATTTGTTGTAGTCTCCTTTTCTCTCTCACTCTTTCCCTCTCTTTCACTCCTTTTGTTGAGAGGAGAGGCGTAATTGATAGATGGGTTGCTTACTGTGCTTTCATGATAGCGAGGGCCTTGAGGGGAACAGGATGAAAGTTTCCGCATATGATATACCATACATTTTATTGCAGGGCCAGTCATACCCGGCAAAATTACAAGTTACTACCTCGCAGGAGCTCAGTGTTCGCATGTATGTAAATGCGCAATATGAAAGATGGAAGGATATTTGATTTACGTGCGACTTTCATCTCCATCTTTTAATTTTTTTTTGTGGAGAATAGAGTAGGTAATTAGGTTTTGCTCCTACAGGAAAGGCTTGCTCTGTATTCTAGTCTTTAAAATCCAACTCCTGAAAAAAATTTATAAAATGTAATAATGCCGGTCCTTATTAATAGTCAATTCTGGCCTATTTGTTTTCGTTCTTTTGCCTCCCGGATGTTGTCTCTTGCTCTTGAGGATATTGTGCGCTAGTAAATGGCTAAAAGCAGGAAAAATGGGTGGTGTGGCTTTGATACGTCGAAGAATTTTAAGGTTCCAGTATGCATAACAAAATGTGGAGGGAAAAGGAAAATAATGGAAGCAGGAAACATATAATTTCCGTTATATGAAATTCAAAAGGATTGAAAATGATGCTTTTTTGCCTATTTTTGTAATCAAGAATGTGTACACGCATACATATAATTGGAAAGAACCACTGGTGCATTTGATAAAGCATTTTCACGGAGTATTCAAGTCAGGTTAGCCTTTGCAGCCTCACCAATTTGAAACACGTCTCTGAATGTCGTATGTAGATTTTTGAAATAAAGCATTGGTAAATAAATTACCTACATTTACGAAAAACTAAAAGTAAACGTGTATGTATGCTTTTAAGTAAAATTTTGGCAAAACTGCACACGGTTGTATAAGGTCAGATAATGTGTTGTACATGTTTTTTATCAGTGAGCAAAAAAAGCAACATTGTAGAGGAAAAAATATAGAATTGATACTCTTGTGTGTGTGTGTGTGTGTAGGTTTATGCACACGTGTACAATATTCGGGAAAGGGCGTAGAAGAAAAAGAAGAAAATGACGAGTAAATAAATGGGATTGGTAAAAGGAGTAAAAGGAGATGAAATATTGCTTTTTTTTATACTAAATGCATCGTCAGTGCCTGTTGGTGTTTGTGATTAATCTATCCCTATTTATATTCGCGCCCTTCTCTCAAACGGCTTTTCCGGGCAGATAGGGAGAGGAAATTTCGTGTGTGCATGTGTGAAGAAAAAGAGAGGGGAAATCGTCTTGTGGGGAATGGGAAGGTCCTTGGGTTTTGAGGAGGGAGGGGAAGAAAGAGAAAGAGTGAAGGTGTGGAGTTCTTTTTCTTTCACTTGGCCAGAAAGTTCTCTTTCCATTTTCACTCTCACTCTCTTTCCCTCTGTGTTAAGGTATTTCTAACTTTTCCACCACGAGGAAAAAGTAAAAGGAGAAGAGCTACAGAGAGAAAGAGAGATGTGGTCCCGTAAGCTGGTGAAGTCTTGTAGCAGTATAACTGGAAGAGTATTGGGATTTGATGCAATAAAGCAAATCGTGTGAGTATAAATCTTTTAACATTGGCTTGTGCATTATATAATATACATACATGTATACTGTGTACATATGCATTTCGATAAAGGTTAGGCATATACAAGTACAAATATGTATTTGTGAGTAAAAGACTTGGAGAACAGACTTTCGCGATGTAGGACCTGATAGTGTTCGCATAAAGGAGTTTTTTTGTGATCCAGCTTCACGCCCACTACATTGTACCAGTTATATACTCATGGCACTTTTTTTTATAAAAAAAAAAAAAAGTTGCAGCATGAAGCACTCATTGATGATGGAGCCGTCTTTTTTTTTTCCTTCCAAGAGGAAATTGTAACTATTGGAAGGGAAAATTTATTCTTCATGCCATGCTCCTTCAGCCTGATCAAATTCAAATCCAAAAGATTGGTTTGAAAATTATTATCATTATTCATGCTTAAATGCATCACTAGTGCTCCTCTCCTAAATGCTTGTGCACTATGTATGTATGTGTGTGTATTTATTGCTGTTTTTTGGAGGAGTAGGGTGGTTCTGGAAGTACAAAGTGTTTGTCATGTTTAAGGATGAAATATGAGTTGGTTGAGGAAGGGCATCTTGAACGCTGTTGCACATAAATTGGAGTTTTTCTTTTGTTGACCGTACGCTAATGTGTAGTATAATCGCTTATACGTAGTCTCCTACGACCGACTGTGAGAGTAGAGGTAGGCCTGCGACTGAATTATTTTTAGTCGGGTGTAGCAAAGGTCTAAAATAGGGACATTGTGGGTATGAAAGGAGAAAAAAATTGAGTTGCAAGACTGATTTAAACGGTTCATGGTAATAGTCTGCTGGGCCCGGAAGTCTGGAAGAAAAATTTGGAGGGCTTGAATAGCTTCAAAATACATTATGAGAAATATATTCGGGTACATAATATAGCTGTAATAATCGCATATTACTTACAAACATATAAATATTGCAGCGGGAATTTGCTGTGAAAATTTATGCAATAATAATTTGCTCCTCATGTGCGTGCGTGGTAAAAGTCACTAGTGGAGAGTAGAGAAGCTGATGGGTGGGGAGTAAAGGAGGAGGGCAGAAGTTCCATTTAAAGTGAAAAGGCTGAAGGTACGGTAATTTTCCGGTAGCTTAGGTTCTACTTATTTTTGGTGGGAAGTCGTGCTTCTATTCAGTCTGGAAAAAGAAGTTTTTTTTTTTGAAAGGAAGAAATGAAATTGAAATGTTAAGAGGATGTGTGGAGGATGAAAGCAGAGAGGTTGAAAGGGGTAGAGCGGAGAGAAAGAAGAATACAAGGGGAAGAAATTACTTTTTTGTCATTTCCATCATGTCTCCTGATTTTTGAAGAACATTTGTACATCTAAATTCTTTTCATGCTAATAGATTCTGTGCAAAAAAAACTCAATTCCACTTCTATTCAAATATTCTTTTCCATTAATATTCCCCATGCTGTTTTTTTTTTACAATACTCTTAAACGACATGCTGTTTCCATTTATTACCGAGAAGCTAGCGAAGTAGTGTTGTACAACAAAATAAAAAAATGCCCATTTGTCAAAGGTTAGGCGAATGTCTGTGAAAGCAAAAATAAAATTTATTTGATGTAGGATGAACATGAAAATAAGTAATTCTTGCGGCCAAAAATGTAATAATTATGTTGAAGTTTAAATCCAAACACTTGAATCAAAAACTTAATGAACGCGTAAATTACTCTTAGGATGAAGTAATACTCTGACAAGGGAAGAGAAGAAAGAGAGGATTGCGTAATATTTTTTGTTCATGTTATTACCAAAAGAGAAAGTCTTTTTTCTTCCTTTGTGATCCGCAAACAAATACATGTCCATTGTAATTAGCAGTACAGGTGGCGGTCATATGTATGTGATTATACTGTCCCTGTCAAAAAAAAAGTAAGATGAGAGCAGACATCATAGTAGATGATTATTAGGTGTACGTGTGATTAAGAGTACACGCAGACATACTGCAATTTGTTATGCATAATGAGACAGCAAAGGCCTTGTCGAAATATTTAAGCATACCACATACACTTTACACTACAAATTGTGTGCGGTTACATATGTATATCATATATAGGTTTCTCATAATCCTCAACACATACAAGCAGCATAGCATATGTACATATACGTAATACCTACATGTACATACATATTACATACATACCTGCGCAAGAATTTTGCACGTTTTTTTTTGACAGAAAGAAAAAGATTTTTTGTTCTTTCTGGTATTATCGCTTCGTACAAACCTACAAACACAATTTGTGAGTTTGGTACGCGGGATCGATTAATAAAAGGTTGGGGTGGAGAAAGAGATGGAAGGGGGAGAAAAACGAGGAAAATTAATGTTGTGTGGGTCAAAGGAGGAAAGTAATAAATAAAATGGGAAAATGTAGTACGAAAACAGGGTTTTCAGAATTCTGGCAATAGACAGTATATTTATAGTTGTTAAATAGAGTGTTTATTATGCTTTTCACAGGGATGTTTTTAATAACTATGACCACCTTGTAGTAGTGCTTGTAGTTTTTTAATGTTTTTTCTGGCATTTTCGAAATGTATAAGTTATTGTCGTTATAAAAGTAGGTTGAACCCCAAAAATTTTCAGTTACATCTGTCGTCTTTTTTGTGCAATGAGAGCCAGGATATGTGTAGGCTAATTCTGTGTTTGTTTACAAGTAAATGGAGTAATTTGAACAGAAATACCTCCACGAAGTATTTATTTAGAAAAGGAAAAAAGAAATGCCGAGGCGGGGCAATAATTTTTTTTTTTTTTTACTTCTGCATACTGTATATTTTGATCCACATGATAAACAAAAGGGAAAATGCAGGATTGTATATAGTATATGATGATTTTGTGTTCATTTCTAAATTAATATCTACAGTAGTTTTGAGGGATAAATACAACTTTGTTGATATGTAACCTTTGCCAATTATTATTTAGGGAATTTCCCAAAAGAAACGAGAGCAACTTGATTTTAGAATGCAAATTATTCACGGAGAAAAACTAGTGAGTTCTAAAATTTTTTTGGGTCATTGAAGAAATTAAGAACACCGCAAACGTTTACTCGCATGCAGGAAAAAAAAGAACTCCAAACAGTGTAGGATTAAAAGGAAAGTCCAGGTAAAAATATAACAGAAAGAAAATTCATAAAACAGAGCAACAATTTCGTTCTTTAAAAATAGAGTACTGCATAGATTTTTTGTCACTGTATGTATGCATATAGGGAAACGTTGTACTTCTACGTATTTTTATATAAATATATAGGTACATACTTTTTGTGAAAAACTTTCTTGTAGCAATCTGATCCCCCTAACTGCCATTTTTTCTTGCACGAGTGCAGTAGAGGCGGAGGATTGCGGCGATGACAAGTTGGGAGGTCGTCATTGCTCTGTGGATATGAATATATTTCATAGCAGTGTTTTTTTCTCTGTCTGCGCTATTTTTTCAGCTTCTTCTTTTTTTTTTTTTTTTATAATGCTTGTGGTTTACCTAGCATTCATTTCTCTTTTTCTATGTGTATGTTGCTAATAAATATTTGTAGGCAGCCAGTCATTGCGTGTATACCGAAAAAAAAGTGCTCAAACATATAAGTGTGGCTGTGACATGAAACCGTCATAAATAAAAATAGGGGTAGGATGGAAGGTCAATCTATAAAGCTGGTGGTGGAATCGTTGAAGTCTCTCTTCCCCCCATGTTTTTTTCTTTTGTATACAGACAAATTGTATTATTCATTTGAACCAATGTTTACTGTTCGCCTTTTTTTCGGAGCTCCATGCCTTATACTACTGTTATATTAATGGCCCTCCTCCCTTCCAAGTGGACCAACATAATAAATTGTTGAGACAAAAAGTATCCAAAGCTTAGAAACTTGTAGAAATAATTAATCGGTACCAGCAATGTGTTCTTTGGGTCTTTGCACTAAAACTTGTAGGTTCAAATATATCCAAGATAAGAAGCGCTTAAGTTCTACTCACTCAGTCATTCGTGCACTAGCGTGCATCTTAAAATTCTTGAACCGTTGAAAAGCACCGTCACGACAGGTTTTGGTGTTGACAGTGAAATAAAAAATATGGAGTCATTACTGTTTTTTATTAAAATTATTGATTATTATTTTTACCACTCATATAATCTCTGCTTTACGATACTATTTTACCCATCTACACATTTGCCCAGCACACGTATGTATGTACGTAAGGACTCGTGTATATTGAAAATTGTATCTTCATCATTTCTTATATTGCTGTATAACATTCCATTGACTTATTGCCACCTGTTTTACTATTATTATTTTTATTGGCATAATAATGCTCGAGGTGGAACTAATAGTAAATTTGTACGTAAGAAAAAAAACGTTTTCCTCTGACGTGACGGCATTGAAGGTTACTCACGTCTGTGGTTGAAAGGACATGGCAGAAGATACTAGCCGCTGCCTCTCTCCCTCTCACTCTCTATTTGCCTCTTCATCTGTTTAGCTCTTTTTCCACTTCACGTCTTCTATTTAATATTGTAATTGACTGTAAGAAGTGTGCAATAAGTTATGACAACATTGGCCAAAAAAACGGGTATAAGTGTACTTAACAGAAAAAAGGAACTTTGAATTATCATGCATAGAAGGTAAAGGTTTTCGTGAGTATATGTACATGACAAGGAATTCATATGGACGATTGTATGGAAGTGCCAGTGCGCGTTTGTTTGTCCTTTGAGAATGTTTGACAAAAGAGAGGGAGGGGGAGAGGTTTAATCATGTGGTGTTGCTGTTGTGTTTGAGCAGTAATAAAGTCAAGTAGGGGAGTGTGTGTGTCCATATGTACAATATACATACGTATATGGTATTTTGTATTCCATCTTTCACAATGAAATCATTAATGGTGAAGATGAAGAGGGACTTTTGGGGTAATTATTATTAATATGACTAATACAACTGCTCTTCATTAACCGTACATACACATGCTACATGCGTACTCACGATATTCTGTATCTCTCTCTCACACACACATGCACAGTGCTATTCTATTGCGTGGCTAAAGTGAGTCATTCCACACCTCTGTTGAGTTTACATTTGTAAAAGGGATGGATGATTATAATATTCAATAATTTAATATTCCTGCACGAATGTACTCGAATGGGGAATTCTTTTTGAGTTTGGTCAGGATGATGATGATAGAGATGATTTTGATGATGATGGCTCTTGTGAATGGAAGAGACTCCACTGATGATGATGAGCGGTGATGTTATTGCCGGTGGTGGTTCTCTAAGCACAGGGGAAGGTACCCATTGAGAGGGAGGATGATAGCATGAATTTTTATTGTATGACAAAAGATGTTTTCAAGTGCCTGGCATCAGTATACTGTATACCTAATAGGAAGAAGAGAGGGAGGTTATGTCATGCATACTTCTTCTTTTGAAGAAAATGCTAGTGAGTTTGTGTGTTTCTGTAATTCACTCTATTGTATGTAACCTAGCAACTCTTCCCTTTGGATATTTTTCATACTGATGATCGGGACAAGGGTAACTCTTTCATGATCGTGTGTGTTACTCGTACTTGAGACTTATTAGTATAGACAGGATCCATGAGTTTTGTAAAAGGACGCGTGTTATTGGATTCAATAAACTTTTTTTTAGCACTGGTACACAAAAGCATAGCGATGACACACGATGGAATACAGACCCCCTTCTCTTCTCACAATCGCAGGCTCACATGACTTAGCTCTTCTGACAATCTTTAACTCACTTTCTTATATTTTCCTCTCTCTTTTTTCTTTAGTTTTTGTCTAGCCATCTCTCAATTAAAGAACAAGGGGTTTAAGAAATGAGCTGACATCGGCAAGGACATGGTGTGATCATGTGCTTAATTCTGATTTTTTCCCCTCTGAATATTGCAAGAAACGATAATGTGCATAGGTATAGAGAATGTTGCTTGGTGCAGAGAATTTCTTTCGGTTTTTTTTTTTTTTTTTTTTTTTG
>JAQGBT010002103.1:0-26231 GCA_034698585.1 Disparrhopalites patrizii
TCTGTTGCTTTCTCTTTTTATTCTGTTCGTTTCTCTTTTTATTCTGTTGCTTTCTTTTTTTATTCTGTTGCTTTCTCCTTTTTGCTTTTTGTTTCAATTTGTTTTTGTTCCTGTCACTTTTTCTTTTTTTTCTTCTTTCACTTTCTCCGTTTTGTGTTTCTCGTGCCACTTCCACTTTTTCTTTTTTGTGATTTTGTTTTCTCCTTTTGTGTTTCTCGTCTCACTTTCTCGTCTCCTTTTTTCTTCTGACACGTTCTCCTCTTTTGTTTTCCTCCGTTTGTTGTGTCTCCTGTCGCTTTCTCTTTCGATTTTCTCCTGTCACTATCTCCTGTATGTCCAGCTTAATCCTTTTGTTGCACATTTGTTTTCAAAATCTGATGAAGCAACTTACAAATTCCTGAGATTCCTTGTACATTTTTAGTCCTGTACAATTTGATTTACTGCAGTTGGACCCGTAAATTAATTATTTCGGGGTCATTTGAACTGGTAGATGTCTTGATATGTTTATATATAAGCTGCAATTTCCTGTTTCCTGTGAATTGTATTATAAATTGTATTAAATGAATTTTTTTTAAATTTATTCCCAGGGTTATGTGCTATGTGTCCTGGACTACGAGTTTCATATCCTGGATAATGCCTTCCTGGTTCATCGGCCGGGGATCAAGCGGACGGTGGTGATTCCCAATAAGAATCCCGTCGTCGCCCGGCAGAATCACGTCATCCGTAAAACCATTTTGCCCGAATTAATGCTTCTCTACGGAAGGAGACCTGGATGTTACGTTTAAAAGATCAAAAAGAAATTATAGGGGACAGGAGATGTGTTTTTGAGGATTATTATATAATGTACATATACAAACGCTTTTAAATTGTAAATTATTATTCCATGTATGTATATAATATATAATGACATATATGCAAAAATGCATATATATACCTATATATCATTACACATACATGTTACAAATCGTGTAATGGCCATTTTCCCGTCCTTTGTGAAAACAGAAGAAACATATGTATTTCCTATCATCTATACTATTCAGGTAGAATTAGTCATTTCAATTAAGTGTTAGTCGTTTTTGTTTGTGTGAATTTTAGTTTTAATTAATCCCCCCGTTTTTATACGCCCTTTTATCTAGACCGGAAAAATTCTTAATGATTCGCATGTTACTTTGTTATTAAGAGTTTTGTTGGTTACGATGGAGAATTTTACTCAATTATCCAGATAATTGTGGTCCGTCTAAGTAGATGCTGTTCCACATAAATACATGTATTAATGGTATTACTTTGAATAGTTCAAGTTCAAGCTTAGTATCAGCAGCATTTAGAAAAAGCTCGTTAATGTATTCAATTTTTTTGATATTGTTACTATCGTTTTTAAAAGTGTATTAAAATGAAGCCGGTGTTTATTATACTTAACCCTTTACCAGTGAGTACGATCCGGTGGATTTCCCTGCGTATAAAACGTGTAATCCCCTGGAGCATTTTTCCTTTCTGTAGTACCCTCCACCTATTGTGCTTGTACTTTGTCACAATATTTTGTCACAACATATATCCTACTATTATTTTGACAAGACATACTTTTTGGTAGTGATTTTTAAGAATGTGTTTCACCACTCAATGTAAATAGACTTAAATATTTAGAATTGGTCAAGAAAAGTGGAGATTATAACTTTATAACTGATTGTGTGTGCAAATGACAAGTCTGTCGTCAACAAATCAATCGTATTTTATGTATTTCGTATATATAAATGGAATGAACGTCTTGTAAATAGAAAAGTTTGACCCCCTCCCACAAAAACATTTATTTCCAAATGTACCTTGTTCAGTGTACTTCGTAATGAGATAGAGCCATATCAACAAAAATAAATGCTATGAACTACTGTAATTTTTTATCTGTGGTGTAGACTGTTAGGGATGTGAATGATATAGTGATTATTAGGAGTAAAAATGTGTGTGGTAAGTATAGTTAACTAGAGAAAAAAACTGAAAAATATAATCAACAAAAAATAATAATAATGTCACCCAATTCTTCTGGAGACAATGAGACAATGGTCGAACTTATTATATGTGAGATCTATATATTAATGTACTTTTTGTAAGATCTGGGCCTGCTGTACTACTTAATTAGTGTATAAAAAATAAAAGTGTTTCGATATGACTCTTTACATTTACAAGCACTTAAGCGTGCAGTTACTTATATTTTACGTAATTGTGTTTCATTTGGTTAATGACCTATGGGATTTGTTTGCCCTATCAAATGTATGGATTAATTAATGGAACTACACATCAATTGTCATGGGGCAATTGCGGAATAGGTGGTATTAATTATGATTGACGGGATTTTGTACAGCAGGAAATTACTAGATATATGCATGTAGTAACAAAATATAATGTTTTTATTGCGAGTTCAAAAAACAAATTGTTACACGATGATTTTATTAATTATCCATACTCCATAATAAAGTATTTTATGTGACAAGGAAATTTAAAAGTATATAAATCGTAAACGAGCCAAGACCCTATCTTGACTATACAATAATGTGTGTTACGTACTAGCCAAAACTTGGTCAAACTCTATTTCAGATACTTTGGTACTAATTACAAAAAAAAAGAAAGGGTTGGAAGTGATAGGAATAATTGTATTAAATGATTATTTGTTTCATGTAAGTAATTCAACCCATCAGCAACTCATTTTTTATCCTAGGATTTTATTTTGTGCGTACAGACATTCTCTGGTTGTATGGATATATAAAGGGAAATGTTTTATGAATAATTTTTTTTTTTTGTAAAAGAAAAGTAAGACCCACCTGAATTGAAACTATACACCGTCCTTGAAGAATGTATAAAAACTAAGCATTTTTGTTAATCAGAAATAAAAATGTTAGAAGTGGGAAACAGGGCTGGAGTAAAGATTTGGAGATGCGAGATTATACAGGGGAAAGCTGTAGGGAAATATACATATATTTATCAAAATAGATATGTTATTTTAAGTTGATGATGTATTCCTTATATCCTTGTGCACATCCCTTAAAAATGCGTAAACTTCCTGATTTTGTAAAAATCCGTAATGGAGAAGCATTTTTTTTCCTCAGACGTGTTTACCCCGAAGATTTAATCATCACAAGTCAAAATATTACATATACTAGACATATACAAAAATAATTATAATAAAAAATCAACAAGGGACGAAATGATGATGGGAAAGCGGAAGCATGTATAATTTCTTGTATACTTAATTTTTGTTTTGGGTACAAGGTTAAAACTCAAATGAGGTAGAGGTTTATTTGGATGTATGAAAAATAAATGGTTTCAATATTTATGTATACTGTAAAAGCCATTCAACTTTCCCTTGAGACCTTGCTTAGCTGCAAAAGTGTAAATTTGCAGTGCAAATTTTTTTTATGCAATTATTTTAGTGGTGGAGAAAAAAATGGAACTGTGATATCACATCGATTCAAATTTTTCAAACGAAAATGTATACACATAATACAGGTTTTTTCGAGATTAATTTGTAATGGTAATACTTACGGGAATAATTCTTGTTAGTTGTAATTTTTTCATTACTTGAGTTATGCATGCTATAACTCCCCGGAAAAATATTGTGTGGAAAGAAACGATGTAAATGTGCTTTACAGGATTTAATTGTAAAAACAAGCGCATTCTCAAAACCAGCGTGTGCAATGCAATATTGGCTGATTTTGTTTTATTTTGACCCCCAAATGTGTGAGAATGTCCCAGTTCGAAATGGGGAGTATTTATTTTGTGGCATCATTTTGCATTTCTCCTAAAGACGTTAATTTCACTAGTATATACATTCCATTATTTAAAGTGTTGTGGATGTGTTAAAAAGAAAAGTAATGTTTAAGTACATGCTGCAGCATATTTTTATTTAATGTTTATTACTTTGACGAATCAGGTTTTCCGCCTACTAAAAGGAAGACCCGCTTGTTTAGTTGAAGACAAAATAAAGCTGAAACTGTTATTTTGATGAAATATGCGTAATGTTTATTTTATTACCATCTTTTTTTTTCCTTTACAGAATATGACATACATTTTTATGGAATATTACAGTAATTTTATTATTATCTGAGCACAGTTTTTTTCAAAACGTTTCAAAGTAAATTCATTTTTAATAAAATAATCTAGAAACGTACACTCTTCTTCTCATATCATTGGCTTTCATAATAACACTAAAAGTCGTAGGTTGAAGACACTACCTTATCCGCTCGTTTCTTCGGAGGGATCACTTTTACATTTAGTTTCATTTTTCTTCACGTATAAATTAAAAAAAATTAAACAGGTAAATTCGTTTTTTAAAAACTTTGGGATTGATTCAATGATTTGTTGCACGTTTCTCTAATACTTATTTTCTACTTTGCCACCTTTATTATTCCTTCATTCGCAGTAGTAACTTCAAAAATTAACTTAGGATAGACTTTAAGTGGGACCTTCACATGTGTACTTATTCTGTTGGCCGCAAGGTGACAAAGCAAATTAAAAGGAATAGCAGACCTTCAAACTAGGACATGTATAAGTACAAATATTTAAAAATATACATAAATATGTAGATTCAGTATTAATCTGAATTCGCACATCTGCTTTCTGAAGGAGGTAATACGAAAGTTCTGTTTTTGTAACTCATAATACATCCATCGTACATAGTACATATATATACAGCCACACTGAAGGCATTAAGAATGAAATTGTGTAGAAGCTATATTTCTATACATACCTCTGCTTATCTTTGTCTAGTCTAAATTATTGGCTCCTTTTGATTAGAACAAAGAATCGTAATAGAAAAGTTGTATATGACGAACATAATTCCGATAACCCCTTTCTGAAGTTGACACAACAACGTAAAAAGTAAGGTACGTGAAATTAATGTCCTTGAAAATAGATAGTAGTGTCGTGTGCATAAATATCTCTACCTTTGCGTGCAACAAGAACTTGCATATTTTATTTTTCAACTACAATTATTTTGCTGACATTATTTTTGCTGAGGAGGTGGCTGATTTATGTACACTATATGCCTCCAAAGTATTCTTGCGGCCAGGATTCTTTTATAGTTTAGATGGTATATTTTTCACAGCCACATTCTGCATATCCAGCAGACATTGCTGCAATGCAATTTTAAACTGAGCTGCATTAGTCTCCTGACTAGAATTAAAAGCTGAGATACCAAAACTGATGTCGTTTTCACGGGGATTGTAACAGCAACCATACCCATTCTGTACCAACGGTCCGTAGCACATAAAGGCCTGGTTAACGGATGCTACCTGAAAACAGTATCAGAATGCATTTACAAGGCTGCACTGAAAACACATCAAATCAAATAACAATTTCCCTCAATGTCTTTTGAATCCATATAACACACATGTTTATACAAAATGACACTAGTATATCAGTATCTCCATTGTTAAATTGCTCTTGAACTACTATATGCTGGAAACAGCCAAACAGCGCTTACTTGACTGGTGGAAATTCGAAAATGACTTGATCTCAGCACACCCGGATCCTTAAAAAATTCAGGTAGTTCGATATTATTGGCTTTCGCAATCAGTTTCAAGCCAAGAAGATGTCGATCAACACCAAAACCTTGCACAGCATCCGCCGCATACTTCTTGTGACTATCGATTGCAAGCTTCATTGTCCGGAACTTGTCTTGCACAGAAATCGAGTTGTTAGTGAGAGCATGGGAAAATTCAAGAGATTCAACGGAGCAAGAGCGAATTGTTTCTGTCCGGCCTGACACATACATTCTTGTTGATGCTGACTCGTAGTGAGCGCCGGGAATTTTATGGATTCTGAAAAAACCACAGGCAAAACTTTAAATTTCAGATATTTCACATAGGTACTCACATATAAGCAGACTGACCTGATTTTTCATATGAAACATTTATTAACCTTGTGAACAAAAACTACGAATCGTAGCGCCAACATCTCAAGATTTTCGTTATTTGGCTCACCTGTAAAATGCAGCTTGAATAGCCATCTGAATGTAGCTGTCTGGGCTCAACTTACAGTCCTTGATAAAACCTTTGCCATATTTACGGAAAGTAAAGCAGGCCATGTCCAAATCATCAATCATCCTGAGTCAATTGACAAAGAAAAGAATATAGGTATGGTGACGAAATACGAAATGGTGTCACTGCATTTATTCACGTCATAAATCCTTTATCATTCCGGAAAATTAGTTACTAAGTAAAGTCCAGAATGCTAACTTACGCTCCAGTACGTTCCTTGGCTTGAGTGATATACCTACTCACTTTTTCGGTTATATTAAAAGGGAGCTTTTTCGGAATATGAACTGGTATCACGTTTTGATTGGGATCCACCTGAAGCAACGAATCAAATTTGGACTGGTTGTTGACAATGAAATCCATCATATTTGCTATAGGGGGACCTTCCGCGGGACTGTGCTCATACGTCAGACCACATTCCCCTTCGGCTCCAACAATAAAATTAATGGTCTTGTCGAACCAACGATTTCCCGTGTTGGTACGATTGCCATGAATCATTTGAATAGCAGCAACGGTCTGTATGTCGCTTAAACCAAGATCTTCGATTCCCTGCTCATCCACGCCTTTCTTGGGACTTTTCAAAGGCCTGTTGTGTCGATCAATGGCAACGACAAAAAGGGATTGTTCAATGTCTTTTATAGAACTTGCATTCTGTGGATCCTTTGCCAACTTAGGATACACTTCAGCCCAATTGTCACGAGCATCAGCAGTGAGGTAACCCAAATGAGCCCCGCTAAGTCCTGAAGCTTCATTAACAATGTGTTTCAACTGATGATACAATTCCGTCGGATTCAGCATAGTTCCATCTTCTTTATACACCGGGGTTTTGAAAAAGTAATTTTTGTAAGCGACTACAATGTGCCGACTATTCGGGTTATAATGGAGCTCATCGCTTGGAAGACCAGGTCGTCGATTTGTTCCCAATACTTTCGTGTACTGTGACATGTCAAGAGGGAACTTTCCCATCTTGTCGGGTGGCATCAGTCTATTGTCGATCATGTGTTTGTAACATAAAGCACCGTAAATTAGTTTAGACGCATAGCGGAATTGATCTTCCGGTGACTGAAAATTTTCTAATGGAAAAACAAGTCCAGGGCTAGAATGTACAACGACAGGGCTTCGAAATTCTAGGTATGCTGCTGTAAGCCACCAATCTGAGAGCTTGAATAATAAGAACAAATATTCAATAATTAAAGTTGTTAGTTGTTACTTGTTACGTATATCAATGGACTTAATGTAACTGCATAGTAAAATAAACATCACTCTACCCTACCCAATTTGAGCTTTGAGCGGCTCTTTCCTCTAACAACTTCTGTAGTTTGTGTCCAACTCCATTTTCCTTAACAAGGTCCTGAGCGAGACGACTCGTAGTTTCAAATTCTGCAGGTGTCACCAACGGCTTGATGGTTCTAAATATTATATACGTATAACATAAATACATACACATTATATATGTAATATATGTATAATACCTACATGTGAGAGACGTGAAACTGATTGTAATTGTTAGTGCAATTTTGACTGAACCTCTAACTCTTATTTTTAGACTAAAACTGCTGACGTACCTCAACAGCTTACTCAAGGTGTCCTGCAATTTTGGAACAGGTAGTTTCGGTAACACCACAGGATCAGACTGTGGTTGGCTGACCTGTGGAAAACCAAATACCTAATTAAAAACTGTAAAGCACTTCCACTCCATCCTTGATACACGCTTGAGAAAATGCAAACAAGTTCAAATTCGAAAAAGAAAAGGAAAGATATAAACATTTTGAAATTAGCAATTGAACAACTTGTACCTGAGGGGCACTTTGGTTATATGCTCGGGTTGACCCCAAGGCGGCAAATCTTCCCTCCGAAACTGTCATTGTAGTCAAGAAACTACTCCCCTTAAGGCTTAGGTTGAAACCACGATGATACAAAACACTCGGAATCCTCATTCTGAAGACTAGGTGCTGTCTGATTCAGGTATATATCCACTCCCAAAACCCTCAGGTAAAAAACCCAATGAAGAGGTGTCCACTTGCTCACAAATGATATCAAAAGTACAGTTCTTGTTTATGCTTTTTTTTTGTCTCGCGATATTGCAAAATGTAGGAAGTCCGAGATATAGGTATACTTTCGCACAGTTTAGATCAGTTCATTGAAACAGCTTAATTTCACTGCTTTTGGTTGTACGTGTTTCGTCTGCACACTCGGTATAAATCCTCTTTGTTGTTACGATCCAAAACAACACTTTTACCTTCCTCGATCGTTTAGCTTAGCTGATTTGACACCTGCAATACAGAAAAAGCAACACATGAACAACCCTGATAACAGTTAATCACATTACACACACCATATTCCGTAATTTTCCGTAATCATTTGACTCAGGTACAAAGTTCAACTTGAACTATGTACATTGCCACAACACATTGAGGTTGAATGCTGAGAAAAAAGGATAATTAAAAAAAAATGGTAATAACAGTAAAAGTAAAAGCAACCTACCACTTTGCTATACCAGTCAGAGTCACCGTTATAGGCATACAAACACAGTAACGTGCATACAAATACCGAATGACCTACATACGCTGTTCAAGCAAAAAAAAACCCAACAACTTCGAAAAGGTATATATCCCTCGTATATTTCTACGTTATTATAATCCTCCAAATTGACCCATTAACTACATATGTTCTCGCCTCTCAAAATATTGAAATAACTCTGTTAATTATGGATCAAAACACTCCTCTGTAGATTACTTATTATCTTCCGGATGGAGATCGTACGACAATGGGTCTGACAATGACCCAAAGTTCACCAAAAATCTAAAACCTCTCTTCTCTACTTATTGTCCCGTATTATCAACGGATTTCTCTATATAAATATACTAGATATACACTTTTTTTTTTAATATTGAAGGTCACCGAGGTTTTCACGCCCCGTAGAATAATTTAAAAAAATGCCAACCGAGGATGACACCCTGAGTAAATTTTAGAGCTTGACACGCGGTCAATTCCTCCATGGACTTCTCCAGGCGGAAGGAAGGAGAAAATGTCTGAATTTTTGTAATAAATTAAGAATTAATACATATTTTTTGGTAGAAAAAAAACGAAAAATAAATCTTGGGAGAGATTCTTTTAGTTCTTAGGCCATCGCCTCCCTTTCGGATGCATATGAGAAACTTTCACTATATATTTTTTTTTTGCTTCGTCCTCCTCAAATCCTCCTCTTCCTCCTCTTGTTTAGCCCAGAGAAAAATTCCCTCTGGTTCTCCTCTGTGAAAAAAAAGCCCGTCGTCACGCAAAGGCACTGCATGGACCGACGCATCGGCTCCTCCGAAAGGTATATCTTTTAACCATAGGCAAAAGAGCCATAGGTATGTATTATTACATTGCAGAGACCCGCGGAAGAGCCTATTTAATTGTTTTTTTTGTCCGGTTATATTTATAAACATACCCTTTTGTTATAGAATTTCGGGTTGTACATATTTTTCCGGGTAGAATCCTTAATCTTGGAAGGTTTATTGCCTTTGGGAGGATCCCTCTGAAAAATCTTATATAATGCAAAATATCGTACATAAGTTTTCCGTCCGTGGCTTCTAGCCCGCGATTTGGACGGGGGAAATCCTCCAGGGTCTCCGATTTTCCCCTGGAGAAGCTGGAAATCTTCCAGCTAACACCTTTGGCTATTTTAATTAGGTATTTTACACTATTTTAATTTTCAATTTTTATTCTCGGGGTTGTCTCTAATGAGATCGGCTGGGGTGTACTTGCCCTGGAAGAATGCGGAAATTATGGAGGAATATTCTCCAGGGTCAAAGGTCGCATGAGATAATCTTGGATTCTTCGCCCCCTGGAAAATTCCAGGTATTTCGCATCCTGTTTTCCCGGTTGAATTGAGTAATGTCGGTCCATAATTGGTAAATTAAAGTTCCCGTTTTAACGGAGTGAGAATGACCTTGATCAAGGAGGAGACGGTTCCGTTCGACCTTGAGAAAAAAATGTCAAGGACGTCCAAGGAATTATTTTGTTCTTCTGCTATTAACTCTTTCACGTTTTCTTAATTAATCCTTTACAAATTCCATAATTCCTTTTGTTGGATCTAAAAAATAAAATGTGGATCCTTGCAGCCGGTATTTTAGGAGGAAATATAGTGAATAAAATACCCGGGAATTAATTACGGTGGATTTAATTAATTAAGGTATACATTTAGAGAATTTGGTTTTTCATTTCAATATTTGCCAAACGTTTTGGGATGAATATGTACATTCTATAAGGGGGAAAGCCGGGCTTCTTGGGAGTTGATGAAAAATTCAATCTAGGTATTTGGGGCAATGCTGGACTATCTGAGAATTACTCAAACCAGCATTTAAAATATAATTATATCTCTACCTGTACATCTAGAAATGATGGAAAATATTTCCAAATGTGAAATCGGAGCTTAATTATTAATCATGAAATTAGCTATCTATATTTAGCTAAAATTAGCTATTAACTCGGTTTCTATTATGAAAGTTAGTGTGCATCTTAATCATTGAAAATAAGGAGAAAGCTCAAACAAACGGGGTCGTTGTGACTGTTTGCGTTTATTGATGTAGATATATCTGGGGTTTCGAGCAGATAATAGATTGTCAGTATTACCACACATTTGCATTGTCAATTACGGTCTGAGTGCAAACTTTAAGTGCAGAGAAATGCTGTACTAAAAAAAAGCACGTATTTTATATGCTGTAAAATACTCTAAGTAATAAGTAAATTACGTGCTGCGATGTGACAGGAATACTTTTTTCTTACCGATGCTCATTCCGTGTAGTGTGTAATTTAGTCATTTTTTTTATTGGAAGCCTATATACATGGCATGTACTGACTACTGACAGTTCGGAGGTAACTACTGACGTTATGAAATGGAAATTGGCAGTGGAAATGTGAGTAAGATAGATAATTATATCTACTCACACAAACCAGTGCATGTAATATGTATGTTTCAGGCGTATAGCTATGTGTATAATCAGGAATAAAGATACAAAATTGGACATGTTCCTTTCGTTCCCACTTCAATCCATCTGATGAGGACAGAAAAGCTAGGAGGAAAATGCTGGAGAATTTCCAAAATTGAAGAAATACATTTTATATAGGGCACGCTTATTCTCCAGGTTGCAGTCCGACAGCAGAAAAGATACAAAGGTTGAAAGAATGGCGAACATACTTCCTTTACCTTGAAGTTCAAGATCATTTATATTGCTATGTAAGTGGCATCGTTATAAATTAACATTTTGTTACTTTTACACAAAAAGACCTGGGTTTTCTTTTGTTACACATCTCATTAGTGTCATAGGGAACTGTGGGCTCTAATAATTTAACGACACATGTCCATCCTCTCAGCACCGGCAAAATGGATGGGCAATAAATTATTAATGGTGGCATTAGGAGGAAATTAGTAAAGATACTTACTTTTATTGATTTCTTGTTTTTTGCACATTGATAGACACGCAATCGAGGAAGAAAACTGGTAAAATATAAAGCTTACAGACAGCAGGAGCGTGCTAAGTCTTAACACATTTCTTCCTGACGTAATGGCATTTGACACTCCATTTGCGTATGAATTACGAACACAACGCCTTATAATTACAAAAAACAAAAGACATTAGTGTTAATCCAAGAGACTAATAAACTCATAGATTATAATGCAGGATTACAGTGACACTATAGTAGTAGCAGTACTAATTAATGCAATTACAAGGTATATCTGTAGTTTTCGTACTTTGTAGGTTCATATACAATATGAAGATTCTAGAGATTAAGTAGTTCATGTATGATTTTGTATTTGACTGTTACAAATTACAAACTACGTATATGGCAGATTAATTGGTTTAGTTATTTCTTACAAAAACATGACGATACCATGGTCAATGACGGCATTCGGAATTTTAGTACTTTTTTCTCTTGCAGAGTGGAGAGAATCAGAAATATATGTACAATGCTTGTAGATTAAGACGTAAAAGCGTCACGGCAGTTTCAAAAATTCTCCAGTACTCTTCTATTGTGTTACTGACACATTTTTTCATTTACAACCTTTAAGTTTCTTCATGGTCTTTCTTGATACAGAAGTGAAGCTATATATGTACATATACTAACTAATGATCCACGAATCAGCAACAAAATGGCAACTCTATTATTTATAGTTACCTACTCTTGGAAAATGTTTAAAACTGCCACCCAAGCTAAGCTGAACCTGTTAACCAAGTTTCAATTCAATAATATGTAAGTAATAAGATACTAAAATCACGAACTATAGGGACAAACGGATCACTGGGATCACAACTTTAGGATTCTGTGTGAATTTCTTGTACCAATGACATAGATTTTGTCATTAATTCAATAATTTAGAAATTATGAAGTTTCATTTCATAACATTCAAAATGAAATTAATACAATCAGTCAGTGAAAACGGGGAATGCACCAACATTAACAATATACACATAAAGTATTCACTGCAAGACTTATTATAATATAAAACAAGTACAAACGGCGTACAAATTCTTGCTTGCTATCTTGTGTGTAGAAATTACGAATATGATTGCAATTATTAAATAATGTCATCACAACAGAGTGAAAAATTTGGAAAGGTACTTACAGCAAAGTGAAATTACTATGCCAAAATACTAAATCCACAAATAACTAAGTGCTAACGTCCCCATAAGTTTTATTCCATCTTTCAAGTGCACCTAAAGAAGACGGGGATATGCTGGGTCGCACTTTTCTTAGCGAGTCTTTAAAGTCTTGCAAAGTAATACTTCTCATTTTTGACACATCCAAAGATTTCACCTCCGACGGATTTAAACCTGCATGTAAAAAAATAATGTTCTTAAGCATATACACGCAAGGAAGGCGTTCGTCAAAAACAAAAGCAATTACCTCTGATAGGACCAAGAGCTGCATCTTTGGCAAGAGCTGTTAAATCGCTGCCTGAATAACCATCAGTTAACTTGGCCAACTCGTTCAGCTCTCTTTCACTCAATGGATTTCCATGGTTGGACAATAATTTTCGCAGAAGCGTAACTCGAGTTGCGTGTTCAGGAAGTGAAACATAAATTCGCTTTGGGAATCGCCTGCGACATATACATAGACAGTATTACTTTGTCATATTCAAGTTCCACAGGACAAAAGTACGGGTTCTGCAGAAATACACTATCTATATAAAGTACCTCAGGGCGGCATCATCTAATTCTTGTGGCCGATTTGTAGCACCCATTACCAAAATCCTTTCATCTGCTTGGGAGTGCAAGCCATCGAATTCAACCAAAAATTCGGTTTTGAGTCTTCTGCTAGCTTCATGCTCCGATTCTTTACGTTCGCAGAGTAAAGAATCAATTTCATCCACAAAGATAATGGCGGGCTGTCAATACATAGAATTAAAGCTCTGAATAAGGCTAAACCATAGGAGCACGCGTACATTAACTGAAATTCAATCCTACCGTAATAGTATACAAGTAGGTTATGCTAAATGTTGTTGACATACCTATACATACTACATACGTACTCATTCTACAGGTTTAATTAATACTAAAATATGTATACGTACATACAGCTGCACACGAATATGACCGCTCTTACTCTACACATCTTATTTGATTGATAATGAGGTTTTTCATTTAACTTAGTGAACATCATACGAAATCAAAAGCTTTGTATACAGTGTGTAATAAATTTCTAAAAATAATAATAGTAACATAGCTCATTACCTGCAACTCTCTTGCTACACTAAACAAGGCTCTAACAAGCTTCTCGCCCTCTCCAACGTACTTGGAAGTTAGACTAGAGGCACTAATGTTGAAGAATCTGGAATTTGACTCGTTCGCTACTGCTTTAGCCAACATGGTTTTACCATTTCCTGGCGGACCAAACAGAAGCAAACCCCGAGCAGGCGCCCTTAAACCAGTAAATAGTTCGGGACGAAGAGAAGGTAATATCACTATCTCTTCTAATGCCTGCTTGGCGGCCTGAAAGATAAAAAAAAACATTGACGTGTTTGACACACTATGTATGTATGAGAGGAACTACTTACTTACTAGTAAGTGCATTTATTTGTTATGTTCTTCAATAATTTATGTCCTTACCTCCTGACCAGAAATATCATCCCATGAAACTGGAGTGCCTCCTTCAATGACTTCATCCAATATCAACTGAGCTAGCTTTGCATCACAGGATCGTATTGAGTGAGTTAATTTTTTATTTTCTTGTGCATTGTTGGTAGTCGCACCAGGTTTTGTACCTTGAACTCGTCTCGCCACACCACCGGCCGTTGGTTGCTTTACAGATAAAGGGCAAGAAAAACTCATTGCATTTTAATCTGCACTGGTTTTAAAATCATAAAATAAATTTCTTCTACAGAGTAACATAGGGAGTACTAAAACAATAGAAACTTTGGAGCGAAAAAACTCACATAGCCTAATTTTTTTGTAACTGGAGGTGTTGAAGTCTTTCCTCTACCAACCCCTCCTAGGACGTTTGGTGAATTTTTTGAACCCATATTTCTGGGCAATGTATTGCTGCTTCCTCTTGCCACGGACGTCTTTGCAGGTACTTCCAGCTTTCGGCCGGTTACTGTTCCCAAATAAATAATAGCAAAAGCCAAATTAGTAACAAGACAAAAGTAATATGTGCAATAAATAATTAAACGGTCGGAAGTTCCAGCTCCGTTGTTTGTGCAACGCTAAACAAACACCAGTGTAGAAATAACAGAATTAGGCAAAATAGAATTTGTGTTAGTAGTCTTATAGCTGTAAAATAAGACTGAAATGTAGGTATATGCAGCCGAACAAGGGGAAAAGGGATTTCATCGAAAACATTAAAATCCTTTTGTCTGCACGTAAAAAGTCGGCACGTATGTATCAATTCCACAACTGCATAAAGGCTTACTTTTATTCACGCTTGAACTGACTGCAGAATTTCCTGGTAGACTTGGTTTAGAGGGAACAGTCTTCCTTGCTACTGCCGCTACACCGCCACCACCACCCGAAGTTTGTCTAGTCAAGACCTGTTGTGGCTTGGCAGTGTTTGTATTGGTAGGTTTCGGGACTGTGGCAGTCTCACTACCAGGGCTATCAGTGAGTCGCCTAAATCCGTTCTTTATCATCCCCATCGTCATATTTATTCCAGTAGCAAACGTAGAGCTACTATTATTGTTACTAGCACTGCTACCAATCTCTTCAGTTTCATGAATAGTTTTAAGTTCGTCCTCAGACTTTGGAGGGCTAAATCTCCGGTAAGCCTGCCGAGAATTTCGAGTGACATACAACTGTTGGACCTCCTCTTCTTCGTATGTCCCGTCTTTTGTTTTATGCACATGTGAATAATCATAAAAAAAACAAAACAAAAAAGCAAAACAAAAAAAATTATTATGCAAAAAATTTGTAACCTTAGCATGCAAAGTTAATTCCTTACACATCTACACTTTTGTTGCAATAACCCCGTGAAGAAGAAAATAAAAAATAAAAATAAAAGGAAGGGGTTTCTTAGCCTATCTGCCTTTTGCATACCGTAAGAATGCGGTAGCAGTTCTACCGGGCGGATGTAAATGAAGAATGTAGAGGGAAAACATAGCCAAGGAATGAATAAATTACACTTACTTAAATATTCCAGCCTTTCCCTGGCCATGGCCAAGTTCACAATCATCTTTTCTTGTATTTTCTGAGCACGCTCCCAATGGTCTCCCAGACCGTGGCACTCAATTGCAATTCCTTTCTCCAGCTCCGTAATCCCGCGCTTGTACAAGTTAATTGCTTCATCTTTATTACCTACACACGTGGGAGTTCAACAAAAGTTGTCGTAAAAATTGAAATTGGTCTTGCCAACGCACCGTATGCATGGAATTAAAAGGTGAAAGCAAAAGACTGGAGTCTTTTCAGGAAGACTAAAAAAAGATTCGTCGAGGGTACATTAAAGTTTTAAGGTAGCCTTTCGACGGGTAGCGACAAAAGATCTTTGTAGTACCTGTGTGCGCTTCATCAATGCGAAGTGCTCTTGAGATATATTCGAAAGCTTTGCGGTGGTGATGCTTCTGCCGGGCTATAAGTGGGTCTGACAGACCAGGTCCTCCTTTGAGACTCATGGGAACGTTTGGATTCTGTGAATAGCCACTCATGGTAATCACTTGACTAGATGAGTTCGCTGTAATATCATCATCATTATCATTGGAAGGCTTAATAGCCGACTTTTTGTCAACACTACACGAGTCTAGAGTATTACTTCCCGGCTGACCTCTCCATTTCTCCAGACGATTCCTCCAATATGAAGATAAAGGTCTCCACAAGAGTAGAAGGAATACTCGGAGCAAGGAAAAGAACTGGTACAGGGCCACTCCAGCCACTTCGAAAACTAGTATGATTGGCCGTGAAGCCAAATACAAGTTCCTTTGATGTACGGATGTAAATATCACAGGATTCGACCTGCTGCCCGGTAAACTATTACCCCCACCACCAATCGATGTTTGCTTGTGATGGGATCTGGTGCCGCTGCTGTCTGAGCCGCTGTCTGCCGATCTGGAGTTGTAGATCGACGTTATTGTCGTGGAACCCACTTCTTGCGACAGGGATCTCTTAGGAGATCTAGGAATGAATTTGCGAGTCATTCACAATCCTTTTTTTTTTATTAAAGTCACATTTCTCAAGATAAATAGAAAGTCACAATTCTGTCCTCTCAACAGCGTCTGAACTGTCAGACATGATTTTCCTTTCTGTCAACTCATTCACACCGTCCACACGTCCTTTCAATCTTAGTCATATTTGAATTGGAAATAATCTGTTTATATTACACATGTCAACATGTTTGTTTTTCCATCTACATCCCAAAAACTGGAGCACAGACCACAGGTGTTGTGACAGATTGAGTCTCACAGTTCAAGCTTTTTTCTTCTTCTACACCATACATGTTAGTAAGTCACGCTAAACTCTAAAAGTTCAAAAATAAAAGTGTAAAAGACTTGTTAAATCGATGAGCTAGTGCCAGTTGCCAGTGTAGTACCTACTGCTAAAACAAGCTGTACTATCAAGCTAAGTTAAGTGGTAATATTAAGTTCAGAGAAGGCCATGGTACACATTCATATTGTGTTAGTGTATTGTATTGTTTATACGTATTTTATATATTAGAATAGAATTAGGATAGAATCATTTTTACTGAATCTGGGTCTGAACTTTTAGTTTCGACGCAACTACATAATATACTCCTGGAATAGCTATACCTACTATAAATTGGGGCAAGCATTCTTTCTAATCGCCCAGTACTGTTTAATGGCAATGACTTACATGTTACATACACTTTGGGTATATTTAAATGATGCAGCTTTTGGAACCTCATTACCTCTTTTGTGTTATTTAACGATTTCCTTGATCTTTATCATTACTCTATACATTATTACTTCGTCATAACAAAGTAACATACAGCTCCAATGCCTCCGGTATTTCTTCTCCTTTCCACCACCGAAATAGATTAATGGAATCGTAAATGGAAACGTATATACATACATCATATTCTATTAATGTTTCTACTGCAGATATTCGAACGTTAATCCAGGCACAAACAAGCAAAAGGACAGAGCCAGCAAAACTTTTTTGCATTTGGGTTCTACAATCTGAAGGATGGTGATCGATTAACAATGAACTACAAAACAAAAAGAAAACCAAGATCAACATAAAAAAGTATTGATTTCAACAGCCATAAACCTTGATAATCAAGCCACAATAATAATAACTCCGTAGATTAATAATTAAAATATAATAATAATAAGTACTACCAAACAAATCAAGTGGATTACGAAAAATAGTTTCACCAGTTTCTACTGTCACCAACCAAAGTACCAAAGATTCTTCAGCACATCAACACACCTTTTCCAAAAATAAAATACCGTAAACTCCAACACTACAAAAACAAACAGGTGTGTCCACATGCGAAATTCATCAAACAACGTCAACACTAAAAGTAATCACGATCAAAATTAACAAAAACTAATAATAAGTTAGCATGAGTATAACAAAAAGTATATATCAATTACCAAACAAAAATGTATACCTCCAAAACCTCAACGGTCTTTATCGGGATGACAGCATGCGGGCATTGGATCAATCAAATTATTGAGCAAACAAGGAACAAACTGCGTATGACGAAAATCAATTAATTATAGATACAATCACCAAAAAACCACGGTTCCATCAACCAACACAAAGGATCTCGCACAAACAAGTCATTTCCTTCATAAGAAGGCTCGTTAAAAACTTTTCTAATTGAATTAATCAACAGTAATTACTACATGACACTGACAATTTGTGTAAAAGACCTTGGTTCACCTTTTTGGATCAGAATTATACATTCATTTGTACAAACAAAAAAGTAAACTTTTCCCCAAGAAACTTTCCTTTAACAGCCAAAAATTAAGGAAAACTTCAAGTACCACCGTTTAGTTGAAACACTTCTAAAAAGGCGATTACACAAATTACATACGACCGTTGAATCCCATTAACCTCTTCGAAATCACTGATCACTTCAAAAAAGTCCAATAAAAAAGAATTTACTCAGATAACTTACAATTTAATATCCAAAACAAGCTACTTCAAATACTGAACACAGTGTCAATAGTCAATAGTATACAAATTCGTAAAAATCCATGGAAAACGTATATTTTCCTTTGGAAAAGAATAAAAAACATCAAGCAAGCAATGCAGGTACCTACTTGCTTGATGGGTTTCCTTTAGGATCTAAAAGGGGATTTTGACCAAAGAAAAAAGTGACAAAAACGATCTCAGAGGAGGGATAATGATGAGGATATTTTTGAATATGTATGCCTATACTGCCTATATACGCACTCAATATTCCTAGATGGAGTCCTCAAGGCTTTCTGCTTCCCTGCATTTCCTATACTAAAAATGAAAATCCAAGCTAGAATTTTTATCTCCAAAACATCTTGGAAATTGCCAAAAAAAATTGCGAATTACAAAAAAATTGTGTTTTTACTAGATTTTTCCTTCTCTGCCCATTTTTTTTTTGAATTTCCTGTATTTTATTTTAGCCAAGCAACTTTAATTAACAAAGAAGTTGCTGTGCATCATTTTTCCTTATGAACGTTCTTCTTACTGGAATCTGCAGGTTTTTTTTGCAGAATATTACTTTTGGCGTTTAAAAAAACGTTTTTGCACTGCTTGCGAATTTTTTTCAGCTGTATTCAGGTCATTGAGGGTCATTTGGATTGGTTTTTCTCTTCAATATGAATATCAATAAATAAGTTTTATTGATAATTTCCTTGACGTTTTGAATGACCTGAAAGCTGACCCGGTAATTTGTGTACAAAGGTGAATTAACAATGGAAGTTCAAGGGAAACAGATTTGATTTTTATAATTTTTAATCATATTTAAAAAAAAAAATGAATACCAAAGATTTTATACAGAAAAACCGTGGCTTCACACAACGTTTAGTGACAGACCAAGAAATTCATTGGGCATATTTTGCCCGCGGGAGACACAGTTTAATTTTTTAATGACATTATTAAGTCTAAATTTGTGTTTTTTTATTTTATTTAGTTTATTAATTAATTCACAGACTTCCTGTAGAGACGTTTCTCCCCGTTTTTGGGATGAAAGACGAGGCAGAAGAGAAAATTAGAGTTTATTACAAATGCACAAACATGATATTTAATCATATTTAATAAGGAAGAATTTAAATGAATTGAAATGTTGACGACTTTTGGGCAAAGCCTTTAACATAACAGGATTTTTCTGGCTGGGCTTTGCCATGTATTCACTTCAATGCCAAATTAATTAGCATAATATTAAAAAAAACCGTGTGCTTTCACTCCCACACAATATTTTTGTTGTTGTTAGATCTTGGATGGTAAACAGAGATTACGCCAAAGCTCCTTTAACGATTATATGGGCGTTGATCGCACTCAAATGGGAAAACACAACATTATCGAAGGAACACAAGGGAATGAATAAACTGAAAAAAAAACACATGTGTTCAAGGAAGGAAAAAGTCCAACAAAATCCGTGGGGGAGACAACTTTTGTATGTATTTTACATAGGTATGTTTTTTTTATTTAAGTATTTGTCTTCTGTACCCACAAATGAACTGCGAGCATGAGGCTTTTTTTGGGGTACTTTATTTACTTTGGGGAGAGAAAAAATCACTACATAAAAAAGAATGAGATTGGACAAGGTTTATTTGCTTTTTCTCTCTCTTGGCTCCTTTGTCTGGCGACAAAGCCGGGGGAAGAAGAGCTCGGATGAAAGAGAACCTTCCCAACAAGTTGATTACGAGGAACTGAGGGATAAATCCGTATTTTTTTTATCCAGGGACATGAAAAAACACTGGGAAAGGCGGGAAGGAATAAGTGCAGATAGCAGAAAAAAGGACAAGGCCAGAGGAGAAAGTACAAGGGGGAAAGCCCAGAGAGAGAGAGAGAGAGAGAGAGAGAGAGAAAGTGTGGGAGAAGAAAAAGTCACGTCTGCAGGCCAACTTTCTCCCTCCACATTATTACTGAAAGTCTCTTATTGGAGATGCGCAAGGGAAAGACGGAATAAAAATGTTCCTTTGGGTTAAAAAGAATTTTTGGGGAAGCAAAAAAATTGCTCCGGAAATAATATCCAGACAAGACCAACAAAACACCAGTCGGGACCAATGTCACGAGGGAGAAAGGAATCTCCAGTTTCTCCAGTATTTCCCCCTCAATTACGACGGGAAAAGGAAACTATTGTGGTATATTTGCTAGACATTATTGCATTATTAATAATTCCTTGTATTTTCTCTTGTACAGGAGTATGTGAGTGCATTTTTTAGGTCCCTATAAAAGTCTTTTTTGTTCCTGGGAACTTTATTGTGAGTACACCTCAGTACGCTCCGGATACTTCTAATCTTTTAGGTCTCGGTTTACCCATGGAATTTAGGTGAATTGCACCTTCCGTGTGATCATACGTGCGTGCACGGTAGTCGGGAGGGTCACGAAGCCAAATATGTAATCATGTAATAAGATTTGGGTGGAAAGAGCCAAAAAAGGGTGGAGATGGAGAGGATCTTCGATATATCTACGAGGTCCCTTGTGAGACTGAGGGAAATATTTTATTTCATTCCTTAGTTACACATTATTATATTTTTTATATGTATGTATGTATCTATATGCACGTTTTTATTACGGTACTGGGAACCACGTCGAGGATGGTATGCTTGGTATGCGATTTTTTCCCCAACAACTGTGCATGTGTACAGTTGCTATCAGACTCTAAATTGAGATTGACATCAACCATTAGTGAGTTCTCACCCCAGGATCCTCTTAATTCCCATCAGAGAGAGATAGAAAAAAGCTGTAGAGGTGTAAAGAGAGACATGTGAGAGAGAGAGGGCGAGAGAAAGACTGCGTTACACAGCGGGATAGAGAAAGCGGTATGGAGACAGGAAATTGCACTAAACTAAATAGAATTTTTCTCCATATAAAGGAAAGAAAGAAGTAAGTTAAGAATCAAGAGGAGAGCAAAAATAAGAAAAACGCAGAGAAAGAATCAGAAGGAGAAAATTAAGAAAAACGGAGAGAAAGAATCATAAGGAGAAAATTAGGAAAAACGGAGAGAAAGAATCATAAGGAGAAAATTAGGAAAAACGGAGAGAAAGAATCATGAGAAAATTAGGAAAGAGTGAATAAAGAGAAAGCAAAGAAAGAGCATATAAAAAGAAAACACCGCAAATAAACTGAGGATTGGGAGAGAAAAAGCAATTAAACTTGAAGAAATGCATAAAGTACAAAAGAAACATAAGCAAATCAAGAAAGTCAGCAAATGGGCGGAGACAAAAGAACAAATAAGCAAAGAGAAAACAGTCAATAGAGTGAAATATACTCATAAGCAGAAAGAGAGCAGATATGAGAGAAAGCGGTAAAAACAGAGAAAGCAGTACATACTGAAAGAGAAAGCACTAAATACTGAAAGAAAAAGCAGTAAATACTGAAAGAGAAAGCATTAAATACTCAGATAAAGCAGTAAATACTGAGAGATAAATCAGTAAATAAGCAAAGAGAAAGCAGTCAACACTAGAAACATTTATACCAATAAGCAGAGAGAAAGCATTCAATAGAGGAATTTATACCAAGAAACAGAGAGAAAGCGGTAAATGAGAGAAAGAAGCAAATAAGCAAAGAGAAAGCGGTCAATAGAAACATTTATACCAAGAAACAGAGAAAGCGTTAAATGGAGAGAAAGAAGCAAATAAGCACAGAGAAAGCAGTCAATAGAGAAATTTATACCAACGAGCAAAGAGAAAACGGTAGTTTATTAGAGACAAAGCAGTACTGAGGAGTAGCTTAGAAATGTTTAAGGATAACAAATAGAAAAAAATAGAAAGACCTAAAATGAGGCAGAAGGACAGAAAGTGTAATAAGAGTACACAAAGATATGAAATTAGGAAAAAAGAGTGGAATTTTACGAATGAAGGCCAGAAAAGGCTAGGGAACGCCCAGAAAGAAAAAATTACAAAAATTGAGAGCGACAGAGCTAGAAAGTGGCAGAACAACAGGGAGAAAATGCAAAAATACGGTCAGGCGAGTCAGAGAAAGTTTGAGGGAAAATAGAATGAAAGGGAGTGGGAGAAAAACCGCAAGGGAGAAAGCACGAGGAAAGTAAGACAGATCGAGTGAGAGATGTAAAGGGGCTTAGCTGGGAGAGAACATTTATTTTATCCAGGGGATGAGTGCAGAAGCTACTTTTGTGATGGCAAAGACACATTTTCTCCAGGGAAAAATAAGACAAGTTTTTAGAGGGGAAAAGGGACGGCATGTGAGGGCTTTGTGGACTTTGTCATTTGTCACTCGGCTTCAGTTTCATCAAAAGTATACATCCTCCATGTTTTTTCTTCCCCATTTTTGCTTATCCGGACCTTTCCCCACACTTTTTTTTTGAGTAATTGCCCCCTCGTACGTGTTAAGGCTAGAGTAATTTCGGACGGAGATATTTTGACTATTTTTGATGGCAGTGATTTTAAGGGCTCAGAGGTGATAACAATCTGAGGAATGAGAGAGAAGGCAAACTAAAAAAATGTTTTCCCATTTCACATTCTATACAGAAATGTGTGCATAATACATGTGCATCCTTTAATTCTTTAACAACTCTCCCAGGTAAGAAAACTCCGAAGAATTCTCCATGTCTCGGGATAATTTGAATTTTAGGACGAGAGTCAGTATTACCATTGTTTGCTTTTAGCTTGCAGTGGATTCCAGAGTTTTTTCTTCATTTTTTATGAGCTAAGCCCGCCTTTGGACATTTCTGGCATTGTTCAACAAAACTTTTTGTGTTAAGTCTCTAGACGCTAAAAAGGAACAAAATTTTTTTTGGTCTTTCTACAACCTAATGCATTTTCTGGAGCGGAAAATGTAGGAGTAAAAAGTCTGTCTTTACTTTTTTTTTCCCCTTGTTGATGGATGGCGGATGCAAAAAGTGCATAATGGGCTGGTGTTCCTTGTCCTATTTTGCTCATAAAAAATTTAGACCAGCACTTTTGTTAGTACATATGTATGTTCTAAAAAATGATGCCGCCATTCTTGTACCATTGGAATGCATGTTTTGGTAGACAACTATAAAAAAATTATACCAGGGAAAATATGGTCTACATCTGGTCTAAAAATCCGACCACGAAATATAACAGCTGTTCCCGCAAAAGTAATAATAAAGTTGGTAAATAAATGGTACAGGATTTTTATTGTAGCATAACATGCCCAAAACAAGGAAAAAATGTGTCCCCTTTATAATAGCCATATTTCAAAAAAATATAATCATGTTAAATACAGCTCTGGGCATAATTCAGTCTCAATTATTATCTTTCCCCAATAACATCCTTGTGGCATCATAATTTCTTATTTCTTCACATTACTGGCATTTTATTTCAAAGCAAAACCAGCAAACCACGAGATTTTTGTTTTTTTATATATATACATTAGCATAACAAAAGATACGTTCCGTATGCATTTTTTTCCTCGAAAAAAATATGCAAATTGTGTCCAAACGTGGAAAAAATGCTGGTTGTAAACCCAACCGGAAGAAATTCTTCCGGTGGGCGGAGGGGAAGCTGACAAAAATGTAGAGTTCGAAGCCAAAAAAAGTAGGATTTGAAGAAAAAAAGTAGGATTAGAATGCAAAAAGCAGCACGTTTTGAAGACGAAAAATTTACTCCTGTCTTTTTCGGAAGCGGAATACCGCTTTTGAATCCGAAAGATTGTCATGTTGGATTTCAATTCGAAAAAATTTCTGACATTTCAGAACCCCTGAAAATAATTATGCTGATGTTCTAAAGCCATAAAATATGGGGAGTTCGTAAATCCATAAATATCTGGTGGAGGTTTTAGACACGTCAAAAATAAAACGGGGAAAAACCGACAAAGGAAAAGCTGTCGAGGTGTCTGAAGCCCAACAAAACTGCCATGACGTTTTTCCCGACAGAAAATATTTCATGGAAAAACCCCGAATGAAAATGCTGGGATATTACCGTAAACAAATTCAAGGAAAAGTGAAAGTCACACTTTCTCCTTTACGACAAAATAAGGAACGATAGAAGAATCTACAACAGGCAAAAAAAAACTTGCACTACCCAAGAGACTGCCTCCTAATTGCATGTAATACAATTTTCGTTCCTTCCACTTTATCATCAAGCTTGGCACATTTCTCTGGGGGAAAGTCCACGCGGCGGACCCAAATGGGAGAAAGCAATTTGGGTGAAAGCACACGCTTTTTAGCGACTTGGAACAGAGTCCATTTTTTTGCACGACCCATTTTTTTTTAGTCACGTAGTCCTCCCTTTATGTTTCCAAAAGCTGCGAAATTGTTAATATTTGTCCATGATGAAACTCCATTAAGCCTTCTGGAATGCAAGCCTATTTTATAGAGAAATTAAGAGTAATCCAGGAGATAATTACACCCTTGCTTTTTCTAGGACAAAAAACCCATTCGTCCTTTCCCGAGATTGTCCCCCCATATGCATTTCATTGTCTATTAAAGGCGGTGGGTCATTGCACAGCCTGGTCATTACGGGGGAAAACAAGGAATTTTAATGACGGCATCATTATTTCCAAATGAGGGTGTTAAAAGGCCACGGTAGAAATATTCACTAATAAAAGGCACGTCTACAAAAGGGAGAAAATCAGGGAGGACATGGCTTCAAAATATGTTTTTGTTGTCACAAATAATTCCGCTAAATGGCACTGGACGCCACCTTGTCCAGGGTGGAAGAGTGAGTTAATTGGGGAAATTGTAAAAACACAATAATTTGCATCCACAAGACAACACCTGATTTTATTCTCATGAACAGCAGAAAATGGCTTATCCAATTTCCGCTGTAAACATTTTTTCCTTCCGAGCATCATTACGAGTCATGAAAAATTATGTATCAACCCGCGAAAGAATTAATTACTATACACAATTCCCAGGTCTATAACACATTCTCTACTTTATACATTACAAATGTGCATTGATTACACGCACAAACAAAATAAAAATGAAAAGGTCAATAGGTACATTATTATTTCAGTGATGAAGGCTCCTGCTGGTTATCAAATTATCAAATTTTTGGGAAAAATGTCAGTTAGCAGTATTAATTTTGAGAGATAAATTAATCCAATCCCGAATTTAATCCGATTATTTTTTTCTGTAAGATGGATTGGATTGTCGCCGGATTAAATTTCAAACATTTTAACCTGGATTGATTGTTGGGATTGGATTAAATTAGCTGTAATAGCATAGCTGGACTAGCGGATTGGGATTAATAATCCCTAATCCAGATGAACAGATTGGATTTTTAATCCGGGATTCCCCTATCTCTGGACCCGGGTCAGGTAATTATCGCACTTTAACATATTTTAATGAACAGAGAACGGACTAGACTAAACCCAAGTAAAAACGCATGCAATTTTTAATGAATTTATTTTGTGAAGGTGCGCAGCTTTTAGGTATACGAGCATTATTTCATATGCAAATTTATTTTGCTCGTCTGCTGGGTGTTTTGTTCTGCTAAATTCATTCCCATGCTTCACGGTAGAAATTCTGATGCTGACTCTCATTATCGTTTGTGAAATGATGAAGAAGATCATTTGGAATATTTTGATTTTTTACAGAGAGGTTTGAGAATGAGATTAAAGTTTTAAAAAGTTTTAACATCATGTAGTAGTTTCCCAAATCATTAGTACATTTTTAATAATTTGCAATGAAATTTCATGAAAT
>JAQGBT010002104.1:0-26207 GCA_034698585.1 Disparrhopalites patrizii
ATTCCACCAATTTCACAAATCACTCCAGCAATTTTATAAATCATTCCAGCAATTTTAAAAATCATTTCAGCAATTCTATAAATCATTAAGCAATTTTAAAAATCATTTCAGCAATTCTATAAATCATTAAGCAATTTTATAATTCATTCCAGCCGTTTTATAAATTATTGCAGAAATTGTATAAATCATTCCAGAAATTGTATAATTCATCCCCACATTTTTATAAATGATTCCTGCAATTCTATAAATCATTCCACCAATTTCACAAATCACTCCAGCAATTTTATAAATCATTCCAGCAATTTTAAAAATCATTTCAGCAATTCTGTGAATCATTCCAGCAATGTTATTAAATATTGCAGCAATTTTATAAATCATTCCAACATTTTCAAAATGTTTACATTTTTCAAAATGTATCTCGCAATACAGCTGTTGTTATTATTCTAATACAGTTTAAATATTCTGGCTTCTGACATTATCGCCCCTCTACAGCTCTTAAGCGTAGACCGGGCCACCCAACCATTTTTTGATAATAGATATAATCTCTCATTGTCAATCTTTCATTTAGAATTCTCCACGCTTATGATTCAGCTCGAATTTTTTAAGAAATTTGCAAAACTTCCCGGACATTTTCATACTGTACACTAAAGATTAAAAAAAATGATCTAAGACCTACGTCAGTCAGATTAAGTCCATGCATCAAGACCATCTGTCCGACCATCTCCTGAGCCCGAAGAAGATTGAAAGGATCCTCATTGGGGAAAGGGAAGTGTGTTTGATCCGTTACGAAAAATTCTCTCAGCGCTGGTTTTACACACATAGAAATTATTTCCACCCAATTATTAATTTTTTGGGTAATTTCCTCCGTCAAAGTCAAGGTGTATCTTCAAGCCATACCTATTGGTATGTGCATATCCTTATCCCATGCTTATGCATACACATATATTTATTTGTATCCATGGGGAAATACGAGCCAAAAAAGCATCTCATGCAATAAACCAGACCAGGAAAAAACTCACCGCGCTCTGAGGAAACATGTGTGGAAATTCGATTTTCAACTTGTTCCAAATCCATAGCAAATCTTTGAAGGAGACGAAATTTGAGAAGATTTTGAAGGAGAATGGCTGGTTTATGATCCTCAGCGTCTGACTCGAAATGGCTGAATTCATTGGAATCTCCAAGTACATGTGTGAGAAACTCCTCTGCATTTCCTTTTTCAATGAATCTGTTTTTCTCTCAAAAAATAACATATTTGTTATTGATTTCTCGCATCCTCTCTCTCTCTCTCTCTCTCTTTCCACCTCTTCATAGTTTTCCCTGAATTTTTCCTTATTTCCTCCTTCAACTCTCACAATAATGTATACGTGAAAACCTCATAAAATACATGTGTTTTCCTCCCATTATATATATTTTTTATTATTACCTTTTCAAAATGCTGATGGTCAATTGTAAATCGTCCATGTACGTGAGGACGTGAGTCAGGATGTGTTGCTCGTGGCGCGTGAGACGTCGTAAATCTCGGAGGGTGGATAAATCCAAGGAATTTGTCCTCTCCGCCGCCGTTTTTCCCCCGAGAAAAACGAGTCCAAGAGGAAACAATAATATTAATAGCAGAAGGCTGACGTCTTGAGCAAGGAATATAACCCGTGACATTTTTTTTGCTGGCTTTTTTAGATATCAACACATCAACAGGATATCACTAAAGAGAGACTCATCCTCTCCGTCTCTCTCTCTCTTTTTTCTGTCTCTCTCTTTCTCTCTCTTGTTTCTGTCTCTCTCTCTTTCTCTGTCTCTTTCTCTCTCTATATATTTTATCTCGCTTTCCCTCTGTTCATTCTCCCTTCAGTGTGATATCCAATGTGGGTTTTTTCCCCTATTTTTAGTCCACAGTTTTTTCATTCTCAAAGGCTACAACCCACACACAGAAGCTTTCATTGGAAATAATATAATGACGTTGTTGTCGTGTTTTGATTTTGCTTCCCATTGAAAACGCATGCATAAAATACGACGGAGCATCTGTATGATTCACACATCCTCCCGCACTCGCACTTGTTCCCAATTTTTTTTTTATTGGCAATTCCATACATAAATAAAATAATGTTCTGCACACTTTGTCAAATATTGAGTCAAGTGGTTCTTTTCACATTTAAATTGTGTTTTTTTTTGTCATTTTTTTTTTGGGGGGGGGGAGATTGTTTGTCATGTATTCAGTGGGATATGAAATTGTAAATGAAATCAGGGGATTCAATATATTTGGATCCTTTTTTAGTGCGCAAAAACAGGTCTTTTTGTCGGCCGATTTATGCCATCAGCAGCTTCTATTGCTGTATTACTATCATTTTATTGCGGATTTATAAGTAGAATTCGAATTTTACAGGAGAAGAATTGTAATCGTGCAATTGATATTTTTTGACATAATCGACCGTTTCGAATTTTCAAAAATCATAATCATTGACAACGAGAAAAAAATTGCAAGCATTTTTGTTTCAAATACTAATTGATTCCTGTTTTTTCAGAATCGGAAAAGTAAACCAAAATTCGAGAAATCGAAAACTCTGAAAGCGTAATTATGTAATTATAATAAACTAAATCGGAAATCGTGCACAGGGAGACCCTTTGGATGGTGAAATTTTCCTGTGCTGAATCCCATTTAACAAACACCGGACAGCATGTCGCAATATTTAAGCACTAACGTACATCAGTCGCATAATATAGCGAGTATAATGAATTTTTGACCTATCGTTTTTTCCTTGTCGATGTTGAAAAAATGCTTAAAAAATACTTGTAAAATGCTTAATAAACTCACTGTTTTTTAATTTTCGAAGCAGTATTAATTATAAAATTATATATCCTAGAAATTTCTGGTTTTTGTACAAAAAGATCATTGTTTATCACATACATTTTAAGGGCTTCCCTTTTTTGCAGGGTAAAGCAATGTGCTACTTTTAAATAATTTCAAATTAGACACAATTTTTACATTTTTAGGTCCACCGAAAAAAATTGGACCAATGATATTTGCGGGATTATATACACTGATGCAGGATTTACCATTAAATTTACCACTAAAAAGAACAACCTCAATAGTTTTATTTGGGTTCATGAATACATATATGCAGAATTAAAAAAAATAGATTCGATCAAAGAAAATGTATAAAAAACGTGGAAGAAATTCTTCTGTGACATCCGACGACATGCAAAAACCAAGAGTGTCCTATAACCTAACAATAGCCAAAAAAGCGTGGGCTTTCACCATTTGAACTTGTGGCTAACCAAAAATTCCTGGGAGGTGATGATGCCATGGATGAAAGTCAACCTTTGTTTTTATAACCGCCGTAAATTTCTAGATTGAACATTTTTATATCCATGGGCTTTTCCCTTTCAATAATAAAAAAAAATATGTTCTTGAACCGTCCTATATAAAAAAAAAACAATGTGGGGGGACCTCATTAATTGCCCGGTGGAATGATGGGAGGAAGAGAAAAATTCACCTTCACATTTGCTACAAAGTATAGTGAGTCTATAGTGATTTTTAGTGCACCTCCTCCGCAAATGAGGGAGGATACGGGATGTAGGAGAGGATAAAGGCTCCTTTTAATAACCCCATTTTTAACTCCATCTTTTTATATACATCTTTATATGCAGGCATAACCTCTTCGAACCGCACATGTAAATGTCAAATCAATGTTAAACCCAACCTTTGTTCCATTCAATAAAAATTTGAGAGACGGGGAGAAATTGTGCATGGTCCAATCATCCGCCCATTTATACTCCTTCACTCCATTTATTTCTCTCCTTAAAAAAAACTCCCACACTCTTTCTCTCTTTCCCTCGTCTCCTTTACCCACTTCGCTCAAACTCTTTAATGTCTAACTTTATGTCACTTCCTCTGTGTTGGTTCATCTCTATCATTATATTTTTTTCACTGCTCCCCCTCTTTAACGTCTTTCTATTTCAAATTTTTCTCATTTCATATAGAACTATCTTTACTTTCTCATTGTTTTAGAGCCTTTCTTGCTACTTCAGAGTGACACTTTTTCTCTCGGATCTTCCATTGCTCCTCTGTGCTCATCCTCTCTTTCTATCTCTTTCTCCATCCCTATTTTCTATCCCTCTTTCTCTCTCTTTCTTTCTCTCCTTCTCTTTCTCTCTCCTGCGTCTTCCTCATTCTCTCTTTCTTTCTCTCATGAATTTTCATCTTTCTCTCTCTCCTAAGTCTCCCTCTTTCTCTCTCTCCTGCGTCTCTCTCTTTCTCTCTCTCCTGCGTCTCCCTCTTTCTCTCTTTCTTTCTCTCTCTCTTTCTTTCTCGCTTTCTTTCGTTCTTTCTCCCTCTTTCTTTCTCTCTCTGTTTATCTCTCTTCTGCATCACGCTTTCCCTTGTCTCTGCTCCTTCTCTTCTCTCTTTTTCTCTTCTGTCACTTTTTTCTCGTTGTAGCTTCTGTAGCTCTCTTTCTTCTGTCTTTTTTCGCTTGTTTTCTGCCTCTTACTTTCTCTTTTTGTGTTTTTTCTTTATCTCTCAGTTCGTTCTCTCATTCTGCTCTGGCCCCTTCTCTTTGTCTCTCTCTTTCTGATCTGTCTATCTGTCTGTCAGTCTGCTCTTGAGCTCCTTATTCTCTCGCTTTACTCTCTTTTCTTCTTATCTTTCTCGGCTGTATCTCGCTTTATTCTCCTTGTAGTTCCAGTTTCCTTTCTCTCTCTGTACTTTCTCTTTTATTGAATGCTCTTTGCCTCTCCCTATCACAATTCTTTGTGTTACGCTTAAGCTTTCCATCTCATCTGTCTCTTTGTCTATTTACTCTCTTTTTTTTCTCGTTTTTATGAACCGGATTAACTCTCAAGAAAAGGAAGTTATGCCGCGCAATTTGATTGAAATGAAAAGTACAAAGTGTGAGCGCGATGGCCAATATGAAAGAGGAAATGAAATGAATTTGCGCAGGAAATTTTTCGCGAAAAGCAGAGTACAGTGTAGTATCTCTATAACGAGTCTCTTTATAACAACATTTCTCTATAGCAGCATTATCTTTTCCGCCCTTCATACATATATGTAAGGTACACATTTTATGTTCTATCTGTAATACAACAACTTTTCCATGTAACAATATTTTTCGCCATTTCCTTCAGTGTTGCTATAGAGAGACTCTACTGTATAAAGTCGACGTCAACAAATGATGTATTTCCCTTTCCCTTTATGTTTACAGAAAGCGCGCGTTAAACGGAAAGTCTGAACACGGAGTAAGAGCGAAATAGTGCATGACACAGATAATAAAAGCCACCAAGAGTGATTTTTATTATCCCCGTCCTTGCACTGATTTTTCTTCCTTCGTAATATTTTTTCGGGGCAACTACTTCATCATGCAAAGCCCAAGGTTTTCATTGAAACACTCCTGTAAATCTCACAATTTCGCATTTCCAATCATCCTAGCATAAAATTTCATATAAGTCCATTTTTTTTAAATAATATTTTTTTCTTGACTTAAAGCGCAATAATCCAATACGATTAGGTGGGAAAATGAGGGTGAATTGCATTTTAATGCCTAAAAATTTGCAGTCGTAAAAAACAGCCCCAAACAACGTTGAGCCCTCAATAGTTATTATTGATGCTCGTCGACATAAATCACTAGGAGGGGGCGATTTGCATAAAAAGAAAAGTAATAATCAGAGGTAATAAAAGTAAACGATCCCCTTATTTTCCTCCTATACCAGCTCAAAAATAAATAAAAAAATATTATAGCCAAAAAAAGTGGATATGAAATTTCTCTTTTCAAATGCACAGATTTGATGATGTACCTCCAAAAAAAATTTGGAAATTTCTTGATCTGTTTTTCCTCCTACAAATGTTTTGCAATAAAAAATTGTGAAAAAAATAAAGACCGTATTTATATAAAAAAAGAGTCCATTAAAGGGAGATTTGTTGTCGATAATAAAAATTTAGAAAAAAGAGGCCTATAACCAGGAAAAAGGGGCTAAAAGGAGGCTGAGGAGAGAAATTGGCTGTAAAAGGGAATAAGTAACACGAAATGTGGAATTAATTATGATTACAATTACCTAATATAGACTGAAAAATTCCTTCGTAAAAGACAGAGAGAGACATAAGAGAAGAAAGAGAATGAGAAATAATATATCTGTCGCCATTGCCCACAACACCTTTTGTCTGCCTTTCAAGTACTGAATAGATCCTCTGTTATAAGAGCTCATATCTCTCACCCCTTTTTTTTTCTTCTTTTATTTTCTGAATCCTGTTCACTCTCCACCTCTGTATTAAAATTACATTGTCGACCAGAGAATCTCCCCTTTATAACCCGTTGGAAATTGCTTGAAGGATATAAAGAGGACATATGTTTTTCCATACTAAAATACACTATTATTATAATCCTTCAGCCACACAACAACTACTACTGTCTACTCCTTTTTCTCGACGTAAATGGCCATAAAAACATGAAGTGCTCATCAGCTCATCATAATTACGTTATGGGCATGAAGACGCCGGCATCTCCTCCTTCACTCGTATACACCCTTATGAATAATCACGAGGCTTTCAAATGAGAACCACTGAAAAATAATAAAGGCACCTAAACACTTTTTTTTTAAAAAGGATGAACAAAAAATATTTTGACTATAATTGTCCATGTCAGGGTAAAAAAAATGATAACTTTCTTAGGTAAAGTTTTTTTTTTCATGGGGCAATCTTTTAAGGAGATTTTCGCAGAAAAGCAATGAAAATTCGTTACGAAATGCTAACGAATGCAGATTTGCCGATAACAATGGAAGACGCGGAGATGCAGTGATAGAATCGAAAAAGGAGTAAACAAGCAAGAGGCGGCGAGACAATTAGGATGAACGGAGACAGAGACAATCAGACCAAGAGACAAGGATAGAGCCAGAAAATAAGACGAACAACAAGCAAGGGATAAGATTAGAGTGTAAGCGAAGAAACCCGCAAAACACAAAATACCGAATATGGAAGGAAAATAGGAGAAAAAAGTGAAAGGAAAAAGTATGTACCTGTCAACATGTCAATAATGCCAAAAATAAAGACGGAGAATATGGAAAAAGACCGGAGTAGACATCTATTTAAAATGCAAGAGGAGCGACAGGAAAAAAAGGTACATATAAGTAAATCTGCACGGAGAAGCAAAAATTATCATACGCACAAAAGGGGTGAAAAAGCGGAAATGAATAAAAAAGGAATTTAACTGCGTAGAAAAAGGACCGCATAAGGAATGAAAAATATATATTACAAAGAAAGACGATACCGGGATGAATACAAAAATGAAAGTAGAGAAAATACGAATAAAAAGATAAATGTATAGGGAAAATAAACCACCAAAAAATTAAAAACGCGTACATAAGAAGATGGAGGAACGGAAAACAGAGACGAGGAAAGAGGCAGAAGCCAGAAAGATTGAGAGGAAAATAGAGAATGCAGACAGATGGATAGAGAGAAAGGAAGGGAGGCTGAATATAAATGGCCACATATAGTGAGAACAAAGAAGAAAAAAGAGAGTGGAAGAATATAGGGAAGAATAAAGGAAGATAGAGAGAAAAAAGTAGAGAGAAAGAAAAAGCGAAATAGTAATAGATAACTAAAAAGGTACAGGGAAAGAGAGAGAGACGAAGAGAGAAGATGGTGAAAGGAGCAGCGAAAAGAGAACAAAAGAGTGAAAAAGGGAGAAAAATTTGAAAAAATAACGAGAAAAAAAAGTGATAGGCAAAAAAAGAGTGCAAGAAAGCAGAACAATTAGAAAGGGAGTTAAACTGGAAAAGAAAATGAAAATAGATGAGAGAGGAAAAACAAACAAGGGTAGAAGAAAGAGAAAATGCAGTGAAAAAATACAAGAAAAAAAGGGTTAAAAAAGAGAAGCCCATTGAACGAAACACGAGTGAAAGATAGAAAAAAGGGTCACAGAAGACGGAAAAAAGAGAACAAGAGTGCAAGAGTTCGAGAGAGGAAAGCAAAAAAGAAGACGGAAGTAAAAATAAAGTGTGAAAGAATTAAAGAGGAAATAGGGTGAAAGAGAGACGGAAAAAAATGTGAAATAATTTGAGAGTAAAAAGCAGTGAAAAAGGGATGGAAAAAAAGTTTGGAATAATTAGGGAGAGAAAGGAATAAACGCGGGACGGGAAAAAATTGTGAACGAATTCGAGACAAAAAAGAGCGTAAGTACATATTAGAGAGAAAAAAGAGTGAAAGAAGGAAAGAAGCCAGAAAAAAGTGTTAAAGAATTAGAGAGGAAAAAGAGTGAGATAGAGAGAGAGAAAAGAAACAGAAAGAGAAAAGATGACAGTGGACAACAGCAGAGAGAGAAAATATATAAACTATCAGAAAAGCAAATGAAGAAGACGCAAAAAAATCAGATGAAAACCCAGAAGAGAAAGTGGCCAAGAAATTGAAACAACCATTGTAAAAGAAGAGGGATTATCGTATTTAAAAGAGGATTAAGCGATAAGAGCGAGAGGTGGCAAATGTTCCATGAAAGTCAAAGAAAAAAATTGACATTAAAAAAAAACAGCTGTTATCATCTGTAATAAGGTGAGACAAAAGGGTATTAAAAGGCCCACCATAAAAGCTATTTAAGCATATAACATCTCATATTCTTTCTTCGACGTTCCTCTTGTATCCTTGTATGTGCCAATATCTATATGTTCCTATATCTATACATGCAAAATTTCGTAGGAACGACCTACAACCTTGGGCTTGCACCTCACTATCGTTTTGTTTTGCTCAGAAACACTGACGCTCATTAGACTTTCATGCGCCTCGTGGAGAGAATATCCTTTTTAAAAACATACATGCATAATATTATTTTGTGTGCATTACCAACTATATAAGCGCCACAACCACTGTACAAGGCAAAATTTGCGAATTCTATAACGACCATGCTAAATGATCCCTCAACGTAAAATTTTACATGGATATAACATACATATAAATAACATTTGACTTTTTGGGCGTTAAGACTTACTACTGAGAGCTCAACCAAATACATATTGTTTCGCAAATTGCAATATAAAACCAGAGACGACCAAATTACTTGTAGTTTCAATATACAAATGTCTTAAACACGTAAGCATTTGGAATACATTTTGGTATTTTGTTTCAACTTTTGTATTTGGAAATATAAGATTTTCCAATGCATTTTGTCATTCCTATTAGAAAATATAAAATTTTCTAATGTATTCTGCCATAGGTATTTTTAAATACTAGGATTCAATAATATATTTTGTAATTAACTTATAATTTATTTGAATTTAGAAATATCAAGGTTTTTAAATGCATTTTCAATGTAATTAATTTAAAATTTATTAATTCGTATTTGGTAATACTGATATTTTTCCATTTATTTCGAAATTAATCTGGATTTGGAAATATTAAGGTTTTTCAACGTATTTGGTAATTAATTTGTATTTGCAACAATCAAGGGTTTTCCATGTATTCTGTAATTATTTTGGATTTAAAAATACTAAGAATTTTAAATTTATTTTATAAATTAGTTTGTTATTCGAAAATTCTAATATTTTCCCACTGTTTTTGCAATTCATTTGTATTTGGAAATACTAAGAATTTCCCATGTATTTTGCAATTAATTTGTATGTGGAAAACTACAATTTTTTAATACATTTTCTAAACTATTTATATTTTTTCATTGTTTTGGCAATAAATTTGTATATTGGTAAATATGTAATACAATTTTTTATTACATTTTATAATTAATTTGTATTTGAAAATACTAAGAATTTTTCATGTATTTTGTAATTTGTTTTTTTTGAAAATACTAATAATACGTATGTAACATTTTTCCATTGCTTTTGCAATTAACATCTATTTGGAAATACTAAGAATTTTCCATGTATTTTGCAATTAGTTTGTATTCGAAAACACTTCAAGTTTTTAATACATTTTGTAATTCATTTGTATTTGCAAATATTAAGGGTTTTCAGCGTATGCAGCTAATGTATTTTGTAATTAAATCATATATTGTATCTGTAAATACGAAGATTTCCCCGGAAATTCAGTATTTTGCATTTGAAGCCCGAGTCTGAATCTTTGTATTTACATTTACAACTCAAGTATTTTGGTCATGTATGTATTTAACCCACACCATTTGAGTCATGTACAGAAATATATTTGGTGCATACGCAATTCCTGGATGGTCTGTGTACTAATATTAAAAAAAACGTAATCTCCTTTGGTTGATGGGGCGAAGCTTCCCAATGCAAGTGTATACCCACATCCATACTTCCTTTTTAAATGCCTTTGTAGCTTTATGAACTCACCCGTCTCTCTCTCTCTCTCTCTCGCTCGTTCTGTCTGTAGGTGCCCTTATATCCCCAGCATACAGAAGATCCCCAAAAAAAGAGAGAGGAAGGATACGACGAAGGAGACAACCGTGCTCCTTTTTTTCTCTCTTCAGATTACCTCCAAGCCATTTGCCTTTTTTTATTTAGTGTATTACCATAAGCCAAAAGAGCATCACAGTCACCTCAGCATTTCCCTGTGGAGATTCCGTAAGAGGGATTTTTTGCACACTAATTTTTGCACTAATTTTGTTGTTGTCTTTGTTCAGTGCGTATAATTTTGTTATTGTTACTCCTATCTCCAACCCGCACTCGTCCTGTGTCAAGTGCCTTTTTATGACAATAGGACGGTGACAATTGTTGACAAGGGGTGAGAATTATTGTGTGCCTAATTCGGGGCGGATTGAGCAACGGATAATCTCCGCTAATCAGGTATTTATTTTGTTTTTAGGCCGATATTTTTGTCCACATTGTAGTTTATATTTTGAATTTATTTTTACTTAATGTCCTTTTCATTTTCATTTAATTTTCATTTAATTTTTCATTTAATTTTTCATTTAATTTTTCATTTAATTTTTCATTTAATTTTCCATTTAAATTTCCATTTAATTTTTCATCAAATTTTCCATTAAATTTGCAATTTAGTTTTCGATTTAATTTTCCATTTAATTTTCGACTTAGTTTTCGATTTAGTTTTCGATTTAATTTTCCATTTTTAATTGTTTTTATACTCAAAATCCGGCGATTTTTCTAGCTAAGAGTTTAAGCCACTAATTATTGCTGTCTGAAATTTTTATAATTCATAAAAAATAGGCAATTTATTTCTTCTATATGGTCATTCCCCTAATATCCTGGACAGATTCCCTTTATAAGTCACATTGGCGCATTATTTATACAATGACTAAAAATTGTAAGTCACTAAAAATGTATTTTAAAGGGAAAACGAGGATCCTTTACGGTCATTAATTCTTGCCAAAACGATATTAGACACGCAAACATTGGGAAAGTCTAATTTTGGCTAGGTTCCCCTCGACGTTATGCAGTTAATTAACGCCTATGGTATTGCACCTACAGAGACAGCCGAGACCATTCCATGATTTATCCTCCTTTACATGTTCAAACGTGTAAATTGTTTGAGCTAACACTCCACAAGTTCCAGTGGAGCAATTAATCACTGTCGGACTTTTACGCCGTCATTTTTTATTTTTCTACCTTAACCTTGAGCGGGATCATGACAGCATCAATCCTAACATATATAATAACATAGAGAGTAAATAACACACAAAAGTCTCTGTCACATCCCAACAGTCAACTTTATTTGTACAAAAATTCCCGGCTAGAACCAATCACATTGTAATGCCAATAAGGCAAGTCAAGGAACAGTACATTATTGTAGCTCTATCACCATTCAAGATGGCCCGGCATTGCAATTTTGTAGTGTTATATTTGTTGTCATTATTATTGATCATTGTTGACGTAGGGCTATCACGGTGAAGGGAAACGTGAAGAAGAGTAGGTACACTTTTGGAGGGAACCTGTTATAAAAGCCTCACAAGAATTAATGTCATCATCATCATTTGGGGAGAAAGGAGCACTTGTTTACCTGCGTACATGCATTTTTTTTAGGTCTGTGCCCATGTCTTATAATTACACACACGTCTCCACATCTCCTTTAACAAACATTTTTCTGAGTCTTGAGAAAGAACGGCGGAGAGAGAGAGAGAGCGAGAGAGAGAGAGAGAAAGAGAGCAAAAGAGTGCAAACGTTGGGTGTGAGGAAGTGGAAAAGAGACAAAAATCAGATAAAAATTTATGAATGACGCAGACCAAAATATAAATACAGAGAAGAAAGAGATGAAAAAACAAGAAATTTTGGAAAGAGAGAAAGTGGCCAAAATTTAAAAAGATATACAATAAAAGGCAGAAAAATATTAAAAGTAAATATTAAAAACAGCTAATAAGAGAGACAGATTGAGAAAGAAAGGAGGGAAAAAGAGAAAGAAATAATGAGATATTCGAGTAAGCTCTAAGTAATAAGAGATATGATAACCCGAAATCAGAAGAAAAATTAATACAAAAAGTAAAAGTAGGTAAACAGGAACAGATGGAACGGAAAAAAGGGACAAAGAGAGATGAAGCGGGAAAGAAAGAGCAAAAGAAAGAGCACTAATATGAGAATACTAAATACATGTTATTATGTATGTATGCATACATAATCATATGACAAGGAATAAGGAAAAGGAAAACAGAAAAAGGCGAGACAAAATATGACAACATTACTGTTCGTAGAAAAAAGAAACAGCCAAGAGAACAAAAGGGAGGGAGATAAAAAAAAAATACAGTAAGACAACAAAAGAGCGTGAGAAAATAAAGAGATGGAGGAAGAGCACGTAAGAAAAATAGAGAGAGATGGAGAAGACATTGGGCTACAGCTGCAAATGAGAGGGAAATGCAGATGCCAAAAATGGGATGGAAAGGGCGAGAAAGAGCAACAGTAGAAAAGAAAGAAAACAGAGGTTCACAGACAAGCGGAAAGAGTGGGCGAAAGAGAGAAAGGAAGAAGGAGAGACAGAGAGAGAAATAAAGGAAAAAGGAGAGAAAGAGAGAGACGAAGGTAAAAGAGAAAGGAAGGAGGAGAGACAGAGAGAGAAATAAAGGAAAAAGGAGAGAAAGAGAGAGAGATGAAGGTAAAAGAGAAAGATAGAGGTTCCGAAAGAGTGTGAGAGAAAAAGCGTGACAGATAAAGGTAGAAAACCAGTGAAAGAGAGTGAGACAGAAAAGTAGAGAAAGAGAGAGAAAAGCCGAGAGAAATACAGAGCAATAACCACGAGAGACAGAGAGAAATCAACCAAGAGAGAGAGAGAGAGAGAGAGAGAAAAGCCGAGAGAGAAATACAGAGCAACCACGAGAGAGGGAGAGAAATCAACGAGAAAGAAAGCAACAAAGTTAGTGAGTGAGACACAAGGAGAAAGCGAGAAATAGCAAGTAAAAAAAGAGAGAGAGAGAGAGAGAGAAAGCAAAAAGGGAAAGAGAAAGAGAGCAACAAAGTTAGTGAAAGAGAAGCAAGGAGAAAGAGAGTGTAACAAAGAGAGCGAGAGAAAGTAGGAAAACGGGAGAGAGGGAGAGTACCAAAGGGAGACAGAGAGAGAGAGAGAGAGCAACCAAAAGAGAGAGAAAGCAAACAAAGTGAGAGAGAGATTAACAAAGAGAGGCAGAGAGAGCAACCACATAAGAGAGAGAGAGCAGCAAAGTAAATGAGAGAGAAGCAACGGGAAAAAGAGAAAGAGTGGCAAAGAAAGACAGAGAGAGCAACAAAGTGAGAGCAAAAAGCAAGGATAAAGAGAGAGAATATTAAGGAGAGACAGAGAGAGTAACAATAAGGAGAGACAGATAGAGAAATAAAGCGAGTGAAAGAGAATCAAGGAGAAAAAGTGAGAGAACAACAAAGAGATATTACGGAGAGAGAGCGAGTAACACATTCAGAGAAGGAGCGCAACAATGTGAGGGAGATGGACCAACAAAGATAGATATAGAGACAGAGAGAGAAGGAGAGAGAGCGAGAGAGAGAGAGATAAATGCAGGGTAGAGATACTGAAATCACCTTAAAAGGTCATCGAGAGAAACAACACACAGTCCACTTATTACTACAACCTGCTCCTGCCTGACCATTATTATTATTATAATGCTTTAATAGGCAAGTCCACCATCCACCCTCTTCACTTCGCTTCGTTTCAAAAAAAGACTTGGACAACGTAAATAGCCTTAAGTCACGAATTTTGCGTAGGCACCTTCACTCACACACACACCAATTTTTTTTCTCTCTCTACATATATGACACATGCTACGAGAAGCAAAGAAAATGACCTAAACATACCCTCCACCTCTTCAATTTTCCTTGAGCATTCAGACAATGAGGATGGAAGAATTTTTTGGACTTGGTCAAAGAATAATCGTAGAGAGTCCCCCAAGTAAAAAGATCCTCTCGTGAACCTTCTCTGTCTGTTTTGTGTATTCCATTTTGAGGCAAGAGGCCGTATCGTCTCCTTCAATGCGGCATTGTTTCTTTAGCGAAGAGCCACAGTCATTGTTTGTGTGCCCTCCGTAATTATTACCAAACATTTTTTTTTTGCAATTCAATTCGTGGCTTTTAGTACACACAAATTATCACATGCTATTTTTTTTTGTTCTCCGCTTCCACACTCATAATTATACGATTCTGTGACATTTTTATGAGGAACATTCCTCTGTGAGTGGCCCACTAAGACAGTTTACGAGTGCTTGAGGAATTCCGTATTTTTGCAAGGGGGAATTGTGAGGGCAAAAATAAAGGGAAGAATCTCGTATACAAGATTTTTCTTATGAAAGAATTTATTTTGGAACGTTGAACAGTAATTCCATCCACGCGTGAGATATATACACAGTGTAATAAAAACACTGGTGATTTGTTTTTAGTTTTTGAGAGAGTGGATTCTCTGCGGGAGGAAGGAGGAGACTTCCTTCAGCCGAAACGGTGGGAGAGCTTGTGAAAAAAGGCGAGAGCAAAACCCGAAAAGTGCCATAGACAAATTTTGAAGAGAGAACTATCGAGGAGAGAAAAGTCCGAAGAAATCGAAAAAGTCGGAAGAAAGCGAGACAAAATACGGAGGAAGTAAAATCCCCGGAGAGACAGCTGAAGAGACGGAGAGAGACAAGTGAAGAGAGATTCCGAGACAAAAAAATAAAGTAAGAGTCATGTTTTTATTTGGCTATAAGCTTTAACCTTCAGATTCAAAGATAGATTTTTTTTCTCCGTTTTGTACATGTTTTGGCGGAGGCTTCAGCCTTCTTCCTTCTCTGCACATTTCCTACATGCCGAATCTCTCACAAGGGATCCGGTCGATTTGAGAAGCAAATCTGATTAATTCCGTCCATTCAAAATGTGGCAGCATCGCCGTATTTATTTAGACATCTTTCTATGGCTATTTAATGCCATTTAATTTTAATTTTTAAAAAAATGGGCTTCGTCGACTTTCCCATTTCCTATGGGCAAAAGTGACGTTCAAAATCGGTGCAAGTCCTTACTAGGGACGTTTTGTACCTATTATATTTACCATAATAGCCAAATCGTTATTATAGGGCTTTTATATAGGCTCTATATCCCGTTTCTTTTTGTATATATACAAGTATACGGACGCACAAGGGGAATTAAGTATTGCAAATTTTATGGCTATATTTAACAAAATGAAGGCTATATTTGTACCATTTTCTTCTGCTAGTTTTTGGATTTCCTAAAACCGTCTTGGAATTGTATTCTTTTAAATTTGCGCTTGATGTTTGATGATGGTACATTTCGAAGTCAGACGGAAATGATCAGATTTGATTCTTTGCCTGAATGAGAAATATTTTTTGGAGGTTTTATCACTTTGCCATTGCATCCTTATTTTTTTTTAATGTTTTATATATATATATACGTATACATAAATACATTTTCTCTTTCCGAAAGAGTGTGGGCGGGACAACGGGTGCAAAATTTATGTTGGGCGTCAAACAAAAAATAAGGAAAACCGTGCGGGAGTGCATTTTTGAAGCGCATCGCCAGTTTTTTTTTTTTATATATTCATGTTAAAAGGGCCTAAACGACATCTAGGAATTCAAACGTTTCATTTAGCCTTGATTCCCCCGTTATTTGGGATGAATAATAGTACCAAGAATTAGACCAAAAGAATTCAAGAGAAAAAACCAGGGGTCTATTTTTAAGAGGAAATGGTACAGTTGCAAGTGGTAACGTTTCAAGTGGTACAAATTGAACAAAAAATGAGAGAAGAATTTTTCAGAGAGGAAATAAAAGGGAATATTATTATATCTGGATTTGTTATATTTTCAAAGGGAGAATATAAGAATGATTATTGCAAGAGAGAAATGGTCAATTTTAAGTGAAATAATTACGTTAACTGAGGTTGAGGCCAAAAGGGAACAAAATGGGATTTGTAAGGCCAAGTGAAAGAAAAAAATTAATTGAATTTTAAAAACGTGCTGAAAGCCTTGACTTTGAGGTGATGACAACCTTTTTTTTTCTCCCTTGACCCACTCCATTCTAAATACGTTCTACCTCTCTTACCTTGACCAAGGTCGAACTGGGAAAAACGGGGAAGCTCATACCAACGCGTATCTATTCCCATAACAATGTCAACAATTTTTTCTACTCCGCTCCATTAAATTAGACCTCAAAAAGGAAATGTGTTGTTATTATTATGGAACAGGTAGTAGCAAAATAGAGAATGACGCCAATAAAACATGCGGAGTCTGGAAAAAAAATTGATTCCATAATCGGTTATTCAACTAAATATTGTTGTTTTTGTTTATTTTTGTGTCCAAACACCAGCTCTTCGTGCGTGGACCGTAGAAGAGAGGATCCTCAGAGAAAAAGGTGCAACCCACGGAGAAGGACCAAAAATTTTTGGAGAGCGATATAAGGCAAGAAAGATAGAGAAGTGGACAGAGAAGACAGAGGAAGAAAAAAAAACAAGTTATTATATTTTTGCCTCTATATTTTCTACGACATAAATCCCGCCCACAAGCCTACCCATTTACAACCCTTTTTGGTTGACTTTTTGGTCCTACTCACATCATCGTCATCCAAATGTTCGCCCAACACATGAAGCGAGGGAATCCATGGGATGACAATCCTTTTGGTCATTCCATGTTTCGTCATAGTAGCGGAGGAGGCGGCGGCGGAGGAGGCGGAGGAGGCGGTAGTAGTTCCTCCGAAGGATTTTCATCCTCATCTGGAGGAGGATTTGGCAATGGAGGAGATGGTCATTTCATCCCCATTAAAATCCTACAGCAAAATCTCAAAAATAAATTAGCTGGAGCAGATCCCTTTAACGACATGGAGATGGAATTTGATGATTTCGAACCCAATCAACAACAACAGTTCAATCGCGTCGATATTCCCGACTGTTTCAAACAAGCGGAAGAGGATTTTAAGACCAAGGTCGCACGTCACAAGCATAATAATCCTCCTCCACTCATCCCTGGCAGTTCCAAGGATCATCTGCGGGGTCAAAGGGCGGGGAGTCCCTTCATGGACGTGCATTTCCCCAGACATCAATCCCCTCCGGCTCCTCCCACATCTTCCTCATCTCCCTCCTCATCCTCCGCCTCCTTTGCCAATGGCATGGATAATGTCCGACATATCCCCATATTTGTGGATGGGAAACAAAAATCCGGACAACAATCACAGCAACAACAACCACCGAAACAGTCCAAGGCCGATAAAAGGAGCGCCTCCTCCCGTCAAAGTACTCCGCCCCCAAAATTGGACCCCATCCCCATGCCCCCGCCTCCAGGATGTATGAGCCCAGCCAATGAGGACAAGGCTCCGTCCCCACCGCCCAGAAGTCCCAAGAACAAGAATGTGACCAATCCCATCCTGGAGACGATTAACAAAACATTTCCGGGGAACCAACCAGAGAATAATTCTCCTCAGACTCCTCCCACCTCCGCTCAGACTCCTCCTCCCGGGAATCCCCAAAATCCCACCATGGACGAATCCCAATCCGCCGTCCCCCCACCCCAGAAGAAGCCCACCCCCGCCACGACCCAACTGGAGAAGGTGGAGGCCGTGTCCCAGGACGTTAAGGAGCTGGAGAAGCAAGTCCAGGTCTTCCAAGGGACCGTCGGGACTAAGACCAAGGACTACATGTTCCTGGATGAGATGCTCACCAGGAACCTCATCAAGCTGGATAATATCGAGACTGATGGGAGGGAGGATGTCCGGAATGCGAGGAAGGCCTGTATCCGACTTATCCAGAAGTGTATCTCGGATCTGGAGGCGAAAATCGCCCCGCCCGTCAACACGGAAACGGCCTTGGCCCTTCTCCCGCCCTCCGCCCTCACTCCGATCCTGACTCCGCCCAGTAATAATAATCAGAGTCCCAGTAGGAAGCCCTTCCTTTTCTGGAATAGGAAGGCCTCCTCGGAGCCCCCGTTCCATCGGAATGAGGTGAATCTTCAGGTGAATCATGGGGAGAAAAATGAGGCTCCTCCCTCTGTAATAGCGTTGGCTCCTCCCCCCGGAAATGCCGGCACAGAGGGCAGTAACAAGACTAATAATAAAAGTGACTTATTCAGCTCCAAGAAATAGTACATTTTATTAATCCTATAATTATTATTGTTCAACTAAAAGCTATTGATTTTAGATTTTTAATAGTAATTGCAAAATGTACCATTAATTTGCCTTAGAAAAAAAAACTATTATTACATCCTATTATTTGTCTTGCACTGAAAATCTGGGAAAAAGGCTGTATTAAACATTGTTTTCGGCGAAAGTAACGCTGATAAAAATCTACCGTTCTTGGTGCTTTGATATGCATTACATGTCGGGGCTCTAAATGTGTTTAATTAGAAATTAGGAATTAATTATTAATTAGAAAAATTAGAAATAATTAAATAGAAATTATTCATTATAGAAAATACGTCCGTGCATTTTAATGTTGATTTTACTCGTAATGGAGATATTTTGTGTAATTTTTACCCCTCGACGGAGGCATTTTAATGGACTTTTTAAGTTAATTATTAAGGTATATAAATACGTACAATTTAACATTGAATCTGATCATGTCCCACTGGTATAAAGAATGTTAAGTGTAATATTAAAATGTATAGTAGTCCGTAGCCGAATCGTAGGACATTTATTGTATATTATTAAATAGATATCTCCTATATGTATGTATTACTCTATATTATTAATTATTATGCACACTAATAATTTTATTCTATACTGAAATATGTATTAAATATGTATGCACTTATACGCAAATTCTGCATGTACTTATTACCATAAGAAGTCCAGGTGAGAATCAAATCTGATCAAAACTGTTGCTGGAGGCTTTATCCGATTTGGAATTCCACCCCGAAAAAAACGAGGATTTCCATGGAGGAAAACGTACAATGCGGAAACACATACAGGGTGGTGCAGAGAGCCCTGTACATCCCTAATTATTTTTAATATTTTTGAATGATCTTTCAGGTTTCGCATTATTAACTGTATGCATTTGTACTTTTAACATTTTTTTTTTTTGGGAACAAATGTCTTTGGAAAATACGGAAGAAAAGGCTGTTTTAATGTATTCTTTAATTCTTTACCGCCATAGATAATTCTGTTGCTATAATAATTGTATACAAATAATTGTATTTGTCGTGATTGAAAGAATTATATGAGAATTTGAAGGATATAAAATAATATACAAGCGTTTACAAAAAAATTGATGTGACTGACTGACCTTGCGATGACAAGAGGAAGGGAATGGATGAGTCAATCTCAAACAAAAAAATACGATTGTTGTTATTATGTCACGAATGAGTGCATGTCATATTTTTGGTTGTTCAACACACATATGTATGTTGTAAGTATATGTAAAACTATGTATTAGAGTGTAAAGGAAAAATAAAGTGCAATAACATTAATGTAGCCTTTTTTTCTTTTTTCCCCTCATTATTGGTCACATGAAAGAAACACGAGGATATCGCATATAATAATGATAATAACATTTATGACTTTCCTCCTTATTGATTCCCCAACAACTTTATTGCTTTGTGGTCCCACGCACACCCGCAGGAACTAGATTTTTTTTCTTATTATCCTTTTTATTGAGATAAAGAAGATGAGAAGCTGATCTTTTATGGATACGCTTTAAATGATGACAACGTCGAGATTTTTGATGACAGAAGCAAAAAAATTGGAAATCTTAATTATCCTGTTCTCCTTGCTTGTCATCTTCGCCGAACTGTGTGGGATGGGACTGTCCATAACGTCTCATTGAGGTGGGGGAGTTAAGTCTTTTATACAGGTAAACAATGATATAATAAATGCATAATATGTACATGATTTCATGAATTGTTGCATAATCCTTTAGAGAAAAAACTGGGGAAGAAAATAAAACTGGAAAAGGAAATGAATGTAAAAATGAACGTTTTTTCTAAATATTATGATCATGTCCAAGCGGGCAGAGGCAGGGAATACATGATATTAGCCCAAATGATACTGCTTGGCCCATGCCAGTCCAACTCATTATGCTCGGCGTGGTCCGTCCAATAGAATTTCACCGAGGGATTCGCCATCTCCGCCCAAACCTGAGCAAAAACCAAATAAAACAATTTTTTTTTACTTTTCAAAAAATCATAAAAAAACGGGTCCATAAAGGCAGTTTTATTTCCCCATTTTTCCTTGTGAAACATGCCCATTTTGGAAAATCAGTGAGCATGTCCTGCATGCCCATGCACGGTCAATCTCGATATGTGTACACAATAAACAATTTTTTTCGCCAACTCCACTTGTTCATCGTTCCAAAATTGACTGATTATCCTCTGTACAATTTTATTACAAGCACACAATTTAATATCCGTACAGCAATATTAAGAATAAGCAAGACAATAAGGCAATAACAATAATGGCATGTGGATGTGTTCATTTTGGCAAAATCACTATTCTCTTTTGGATAATTTTGGATTTGAACAGATATGAATTTGGTCAAAAAAAGATTGTCCAAATGTAAACAAGGAGGAACAACAGGGACAAAATTGCCTGATGGAACAAAGCCCAAGTTTGTTGGGTCCGATCAAGATCAATGTCATGGTCATATAAAAAGTAAATCATGACCCAGCCGCCACCGGCGTCTTTTTAATCCGTCTGGTTGGGAACTGTTATATTTTTTTATTTGTAATAATATGTTAATAATTGTTGCTAAATGCATTAGCCCCACAATGGGCGTCTTCCTATACAATTTGTCATGTGTCAAACAATTGGAAAGGAAATGAAAATGACAGGCCAGTTATTCATGTGGGCATATCACAATGATCTAGAGGGGACATGAGGAAAAAAGGAATTCTGATATATTCAAAAGCGATTATTGACCTCTATTCCAACTGCACCAATTTGATTATATCAACAATGGATATTTAAATGACGGTTAGGGGCAAGGTGAGACCATTTTCGAGAATGTATTGAATAAATAAAATGCGAAAAAAAAAGACTTACAAGTCGACTGTGCTTGATAAACTCAATCTCCAGCTGATTCCTATGTCTTTGAGCAATCTTGTTGGCCGTGCGGAGGTTGGCCTCGGAATCCCTCTTCCGGTCCTTGATTCGGCTGGCGTACGCCATGAGGTGATAGAATCTGTTGGGGAAGATTAATTCAGAGTGAGCTAAACTCAGGGACATGTCCAAAAATGTCCGAATTTTGAATAAAAAACATTTTTTCCTCAAAAGAAATGACCAAATATGTTCATGAAATGCTGGAGAGGAAAGGCAATTTATTTATTTACACTTTGTTTTCATTTGCTGCATTTGTTTTTGAGGGATTTTGTTTTGTTTTATGTACCTCGGTTGATAAATCTCGATGGCCTTAATGTGAAATTTGGCCTTCTTCACCGCATCCGCAATCAACTTCTGATCCGCCGCCAGGAGCTGGTAACGTTTTTTCATCTGGTGGAAGTTCGCCCGGATCAAATAGCATTGGAGGAGCTTAAGAAGCCCTCCGACCCCAAGAACGGAACTTACTTTTGGCACATGAGTTTCCGCCTAAAGATTATTTATTTATTTGTTGATTTATTTCTTTATTTGTACGGACAGCATGCCCATACAGAGTTGGCATTTATTTAATTATTTTGTAAACAAAATCTAGTGTATTTTAAAAACTAGCCGTAAAAAACGTGCCTAACGCCTAACCCAATTTCAACAATTGTTTTCATTATAAAAATTCTGACAACGACAACAAAAAATTGCAAAAGGTCACCTTATGCAGCCAAGCGTGTGCTTCCTCCCACTTGGAAAAACGACAATACCAAAGGGCTAGGCTGGTTTCAAAATTAAATTGAAGGTCGAATTCTCTGTATAGGTTAATGTCTTCTTCCCAATCTTTTCCAGTCACGAATTGCTCACAACTGTCACCATTACAAAGCAATAAATACATTGACCCTGTCTAGGTTTTCCCTCCTTTTGTGTACTTTACTAAATTATCCGTTTTAAAATGGAATCATGGAGGAAAAAATAATTTTTGGATCACATTGATCCTTACCGCAACTGCGCGTTTTCTAATTCCAAAACTGATACATATTTAAATATTCCAACAATGCTACTAATTTAGATTAGGTAATGTACATTATTATTATGGTTGCAAACTGCTCGCTTTTTTTATTTTAAATTTAAACATCTCGTTTTGGAATTATAAATGCAGTTGATAAACAAATTTTGAAGTTTCGTACTAGTAAAACGATTCTATGGGACAGCCCAGCTCGAGGATGACGTCTAACACCAGGCAAAAGTAGGATGCCATTCCCGGCCAATAATCATCGCTTTGAGCAGTGTGCCTTTATCAAAAAAAAAAAGAAAGAAATTCTTCATTGTTACAGTGGACTTTCTATAACAACCCTGAAGGGAAGGGCTCAAATAGTCGCTACATACATGAAGTTGCTAAATTATATGGAAAGTAACTATATGTACACTATTATAAGAAGGCCTGAAAAATAAGGTTGTTACAGAGAAAATCTTGTATGTAATAAGGAGAGTTGCTACACAAAGAGTTCACTGTATGGGGCAAGCCGAAAGCATAAAAATCATAATCTGAAAAACTTACTTTTTATTAGACCATTTTCTATGCTATTTTAAGTTAGTTTTAGACATTTTAAGATCAATTTTCACAAAAAAAAATATAAAAAGCATAATTCGGAAAAAAGAAGCGTAAAAAGCATAATCCCGATAAATTGTACAAGCAAAGGCACGAAATTACAGCATGCTGATTTTGAGCTCAAAATCAGCATGTTTTTTTAAATCTATCAAAAACTAGCCTAAATTGGTAGCATAAAAATCACAACTTCTACTGGAAAAATCTTTGATAAAAATCATAATTATTTAAAGCATAAAAAACATATTTGTTCTCGGTAAAAACATAATTATGTAAAACACATAAAAGCATCATTTTTTTCGGTAAAAGCATAATTATTTAAATAACAAAAAGCATCATTTTTTCGGTAAAAGCATAATTATTTAAGGCATTATTTTTTCGGTAAAAGCATATTTTTTTCGGTAAAAGCATATTTTTTTCGGTACAAGCATATTTTTTTCGGCATATTTGTTTTGGTAAAAGCATATTTTTTTCAGCAAAATCATAATTATTTAAATCATAAAAAGTGTAATATTTTTCGGTAAAAGCGTAATTTTGTTCGGTAAAAGCATAATTTTTTTCGGTAAAACCATAATTAGTATTGGTAAAAGCATAATTTTTTAAACGTAGCTTTCTCTATTCATTGGAAATGACATTCCAAGACTGACAATGAGTAAATCAAAACAATTGCTAAAAATCCCATACCAAAGATTATGTAAAGCCTCCATAAGGTCGGAGACCTTCAATGTGAGAAGCAGGGCCCTCACCAAAGTGGGAAAAACATGGACGGCCAAACCATTGTCATGGAGAAGCTTCGACAATCTCAGGACTAAATATCCCGCGTCGGAAGCAAATTCCAATTCCCCCCGTTGCAATCTATACAGTAAAAAAAAAAAAAAGGCCGAAGGCACACCTCCTGTTTATATTTTATGGATAACTTCGCAGATACTTTTTTGTTTAAAATCAAGGATGCGCCCGAATTGAAGAGCATTGGAAGGTGATGGGAAGGTCATTGAGTGGACGGGAGTTAATTGGTTCATTCTACGATGGAGACGATGGAACCTATACAAAATATTTTTTTTGGACCTGGTGCCAGCTAGTGTGGTGAATAGATTGGCACTCGTCAGTAGTCCGATGGGATCCACCTGATCATCCAAGCCCAAGTTGAACCTGATGATCTCCAAACACTTTTTCTCGTAGTACTTGGATTTACTATGATTCCCCAAGACCGCCCACATATCCATCACATTACACAGGGCTGGAACTTCGTCCTAATGGGCAACCAAAATTAAAAAAAAAAAAAATTGCAACAATTGAATGCACTACACTCATTATGTAAGCCAGTGGATGCCAACGCCTACGTCCTTTTTGTATAGTAAAAAAGCGTTCTTTTTTTTTGTATCCTTTATAAATCATTATATCATTCCCTCACGTGCATAACCACTTTATTCTCCGACACCAGAATCACTTGCCATAAAGTGAGGAGCAAGGCATACTGGAGCCTGTGCTCATCCTTGTAGATCTTTTGGAGGTAGTTGAGGACGCGGTTCTTGAGGATGAAGACATGGGAGCTGTTCAAATAATGAATAAATTATAAATGAATGACATGTGTTTTTTTTTCGTTTAGTGAAGTTTGCTCATGACAGGGCTAAATCGGGGTTAAAATGAAGGACAAACTTACATTTCGTCCTCCTGAGAAACGTCGATTTGGACACGACAACATTCTGGGGCATGATGAAGTCTCCAGATCTTGAAGTTACTCATCCTCACGTCGCAACGGATTTTACGTTTATTCTCTTCGTCAGGCAAATTCATTCCCAATAATTCCGAGCACCTTCAAGGAGTCAAATTATATTTTGTCTACATATAGTATAACATCGGGCTTGAACAGAAAAGTCTATGCTATATTATGTCTCTTCTATACATTTAATACCCGATGTATAAAGGGTGTACAATATAAAACGTCAGTATTATTTTTTACTTTCGTAAATGTAATTAACTACAAAAAAAATTTTTCGGCATTTTCGGCAGATTTACATACAAAATTTAGCAATTACAGCAAATTAGATTTACATACAAAATTTAGCAATTACAGCAAATTAGATTTACATAAAAAATTTAGACATTACAGAAAATTAGTTTTACATACAAAATTTAGCCATTACAGCAAATTAGATTTACATATAAAATTTAGCAATTACAGCAAATTAGATTTACATATAAAAATTACGACGCAGGGTTTGCTTTTATTTTTAGCAAAATTTTAGAAGTTTTATAACAAGTTTTTTAAGCTTTTATCATGTGCAAAATAATATGTATATTCGTAGAATCGCAATTGCTCTAATAAAATCGAGTTTCCCTGCTTTCCCACAGACAAAATTCTGACCTACTATTTTTGTTTCAAAAGAAGCTGGAAGCAATATATTTATGTATACATACATAATGTATACATAATATATGTGTATGCAGGGTGGAATAAAAATAATTATTTAGCTTAAATTTTCTGTTCTCAACAGATGCAGCAATATTAATTTAAAAATATAAAATACTGGCGAACATACGTATATAAAATAAAATATAAGAAAAGAAGTATCAGTACTTACTTAAGAAAGAACGTTTTAGATTTTGCCAAGGCCCCAATTTCAAAATTGGCCAACCCCTGCAGGAACAAGAGTTTCCTTTGAACCTCTCTATCGATTAGAATGGCATCGTCTGTGTCTTCTGGTTGCGGCGGCATCAGGACGCCGTCTTCTATGTCCTGATATCCCATTAAAAATCAGGTACATACATAAGTTTAAAACAGCAAGGATTTAAGTCGTTTAAGACGATGCGGTTAAAATTCGAGAGAATAAAAAAAAAGTCCTTTAAAACAATTAATTAGTCAATTAATTTAGTCCCATTTTTCTCGAACATTTCTGTTATTTCTCTCTTTTTTGTTTAAGTACCTCCACCATTTTTTTGGCTTCATCAATATAATTAATAGCCTGATTGGTCCCTCCTACGGACAGTGTGCTCTCGGCGGCCTCCAAGAGGTGTAGGACACATTTCCCGAATTTTTCTGGGAGAAAGTAAAAAAAAAAGACGAGATATTTGATGACGTTAAAAATACATTTATTAATTTATTTGTACATACAGTCAATTCTCTCTATAACGGACCTCCTTATAACGGTTTTTGCACTATAACGTTGTTCACATACCCCCCCGAGACCATTTCAATACTAAACTCTTCCTCTATAACGGTTATTTTATAACGGTTTTTTCGTTATACCGTGGA
>JAQGBT010002105.1:0-26205 GCA_034698585.1 Disparrhopalites patrizii
TCCTACCCGTCCTCATTATTTCTCACAAGGAATCATGTATACTTATTAGTTTCCCGTGATAAAAGCCCTTTTTTCATTAAAGCTCTGTGGCAGATGGTAAAAGACGGGAAAATCCGGTGAAAGTCGGTGAAAGCTGATCAAAGCCTGTCTTACAGGAAGAATGAAAGGCGTGGGGCAGAGTCACGTTATTTAAGCCGGGCTTGTGCTCCCAGCTTTTCCAATTAAGAGTTGGCTCTCCCAAAAAAATAGGAAATTATACATAACCCGGGTCACTGAACCTTGTGCTAATCGTTGGTAGGCACAAGGTGGTGAATGTTTTAATAATTAGAGATTGAAAAAGGTGTGCAAATCCCATGTGCTGAGGTACTGTGGTACTTAATTGGGCATTAAAAAAACTAAATTTAAATGTTTTTTTTGTCCTCACACTTTTTTTTCCAAAAATTAATCTGGAAGTAAAGTACTCTATGTTGTACTCTATGTCTCATCCGTTCTGGTTTCTGGTTATGGTAGTTGCTGTACTAAAAATTGTTTTTTTTGTATATATAATTCCATGGTATCGAAGGAACAAAGGATTGTTAAAGGGAAAATGTCACTTCTTGTGTTCATTAATTTTTTTTGTATGCATCACCGAATTGGAACAAAATTTGAGCTTCTCTGGTAGTTCTGTTCTGAACCAAAAAAAAATATATGTCTGGTAGTTAACAATCACCTTTGTAGTCAATTGTAGGTACTGTAACCACTACTGTCACCTTCACCACTATTTTCGTAATTGTTCTGTGTATCTTGTTATTTTTTGTTGGGAATATTCTACGTACGTGTAGAAAATATTGTCATTTTGACATAAATTAACTGTTACCAAAAATATTTTTCACTTTCACATCCTCTAACTTAATTTTTTCACCGGTATTCTCTGTTGTAGTCCTCTTTTTCTACTCTTCAAAAATGACTGATTGTAGTTGATCAGTGACATCTTTCTTTTTTTAGCTCAGTGCAGGGGGAAGAATTGGGGATGTGTATCAAATGTAAACTTACATTTTTTTGTTGTAATTCAGGATGATGATTAAGAAAGAATTTTTTTAAATACAAGACTTCAAAGTTGAACCAGGGATAAAATCGAGATGAAAAAAAATCAGGAAAATTCTATGCATTTGTCTCTGCTTGAAGCAAAAAAATTATTTAGACAGTTTATTTTAAAAAATGTCTGTCTGTAGTTAAAGACGTAACAACCTGTCGTAGTGTATCATTACTTATTGTACTATGTTATTAGGAGTAAATAATGAGATAAAAATACTCTTATTATTTTGTTCTGCTCAACACTTTCATAAAAAAAAATATTATTGCTTTTTTTCACAACTATTGAACTAATGGGAGCTTGTTGGATTTTGTTTTTTTTTTCAATTTAATATAGGAGACCTCCACAAAGGTATGAATGAAGTAGAAATATTGTGTATAGAGAAGCCAGGGTGCTGTTAATGTAACAAACAGTCTCTTTTTGTCTTGTTATTTTTTATCCATTTTTTTCCTAATTTTTTTGTTTTTGTTTACGAATTTGTGTTCTTATAAGATTTTGTGAATCATATACCCTTCCCTTTTTATAGAACTTCTTATGTGACTAATCCTTTAATATGACTCCTTTCCCCCAATAATTGTGTATAATATATTTGTGTATAATATATTTGTGTACAATATATTTGCCATGAATGCGCCTAATCCTTTTTTGAGGTATGTACAGTATATTCTCACTCACTTGGCTCCATACAAAAAAAAATTGTCGTGTACATAAAAAAAATAGTATGTGATCTGGGTTTTCCCTTGTACATATAATTGTGTGATGTCCATTTGTCCAACTGAATGGTATTTTCATGTGACCCGAAAATTCTCCAATTCAATGGTTGCCCTCATGTGTTTTCCAGTAGTCCGGGAATTGTTTTTTTAGTTAGTTTAACGAGGTTTTCACCTTCCCCTCAAAAAAATATTTTGCAAGAATTTTTTTTCAATTTTGTTTTAGAAAGTCTTATGTAGACCCTTTTTTCTTAGTCGGTAATGGTTTCCGTTTGGATCCGTATTTAAATAATGACAAATACGTATATTTTATCTTGGAGCACCAGACTGCAAAACAATCATTTGATATTAATCATAATGAAAGTCTCCGTATTGAGTTCAAAAATATAGAAGTGTATACCTTTGATTGTTGTGTAATATTTGGCAAGTTTATCACTCATTCCCTGTCACGTGGAAGCTGGAAATTTTTGTCAAATTAATTTTGTACCTGAAAACCTTTGAATAGAAGCAAAAGTGCCATCTCAGAATTTGAGATCTTGTTTTTTACAAATGGTTTCACGTGGTAGGGAATGTTTTATATTAAATGTTTGGGACCTTGTTTATCGTTTTTTTTTTGTGTTCCTGCACATACACGCATTTCATCGTGTGTTACACAAATATTTTGAAAAAGACATTATTTTTCAGTTGTTGGTATACAATTATTTTATTTTTGGTATACACATTATTTTTTGTTAATTTTTTTTTATGTATTTTCATACGCTCCAAGGTTGTCTGACTAGTTTCCACTGTCTCTATATATATGTATATTTCTTTGTGTGTACTATGTGGGTACCCGCCTTTGTCTTCCGGTTCTGTCTCCTTATGTTTCAGTCCTTTTTTGGACTGTCAATGTCACCAATCCCTTTATTTTTGTCTTCCTTTTTATATGTTGTCTAATTTTCTTTGTTGCCTTTGTCGTAATGGTCAAAATTAGGCTGCCTTTTTACCTGTACTTGTCGTGTAGTAAAAAAAAATATTTGTTGTAATTATCCCCCAAAAACAATTTGTCTCTTGCTTCCTGTCCAAAAATTTGTTGCTAAACAAAGTACGTTTTTTAAATTATACTATTTCATGTAAAAGCAAGAACCTTTTTGACCTCTTTTTTATGTTCGTGACAAGTCATTTGTTTTGATTAAGTAAATCCTCCACCTTTGGTGTTTTGTCTTTCTCGTAATTATTTTTCCGCTGTTTTAAAAACCATCAAATTGTGATTTACAATGTTAATGACGAAGTACTATTATGAAATGACAAAAAGCATTTATTACATATTCAGATTGTGTGAAACCATTGACAATGAGTGGGGTTTACCCTCTTGATTCCTTTTACTACTGTTTTTTTTTATAATCATGCATTTTCCCCGTGGAATTTTTTCTTTTTTTTTACCAAATAAAAGAGTTCTTCTTTCGTTTCTTTTTCTTGCTATGACTCTCTCTGTCTCTGACAAGTACTAATAAATTTCGGATCTTTTTCCTATTATTATGCCTCCAGAGAAGAACAGAAGGCTGGCGAGGCCGAATTTATCAAAGTAAGGAAGGAATCTTCTTTTTACCACATATTTTACTCTATTGCCTATAATTGATAGCACCCTATATTTTAAAAATAATTTTGATCAAATCATCTAATCCCGTCCCAATCTTACAAATCCACAGCGCCAAGAGCAAAAGAAGTCAGATTTGGATGAACAACTCAAGGAGTACATTCAAGAATGGAGGAAACAGCGCGCCAAGGAAGAGGATGACCTCAAGAAGCTGAAGGACAAACAACACAAGCGCAAGGTACGTATAAGATCCCGGTTTATACAGTCTTCATTCCGTGATATTTCCAATAAATGCGTGAAATACGGCATTTATTACATATTAGCTGATGCCAATAAGTACACAAAAAATTAATAAATGTAAATAAAAATGAATAAATAAAAATTAAGTATAAAAATTAAATATTAAAAAAAATGAATAAATGAAATTTCAATAAATGTCAATTTCAGGCCCTCAGAGAACAGGAAGAGAAGAGATTGGCTGAGAAGAAACGTCAAGAAGAAGAGCGACGTATGCGAGAAGCCGAGGAGAAGAAACAACGTGAGCAAGAGGAGAAGCTCCGACGCTTGGAGGAAGCCGAGAGAAAGCGCCAACTTATGCTCCAGGCCCAAAAGGTAGAGAAATAATCCTTTCGTTTTAAATTCATGTACAAAATCATTCCAAGAAAATAAATCTTGTAATAAAATAAAATCTTAATACAAAAAATCCATTATATTAATATAAAGGAAATCAAAAGAGAAAGTGAAATTATGTTGGTGAAAGTTTGGAGGTATTGGTGAAAGTATTGGTGAAAGTTGATAAAGTAAAAGTACTCAGAAGCTAATATCTGACTGTTTCCCCAGGGCATTGAAGTAAATATGTGAATTTTTTGTGTCTGTAATTTCAGGCTAGCATGGCTGGCAAACTCAGCCTAGTCTCAAGGAAGTCCGAAGGCGCTGGGGTAAGGAGAAAGCAAATTTAATTATATTAAGGGAATATTAAGGGATATTATCAAAATGAAATAAGTCGGCTTTTATCCCATTATTACGACGCATTTCCAAGTGGCTTGTAGGAACAAAAATGTGATAAACCCCTTGATTTGCAGCTTAGCGGTGGTGGTTCAGCACGTCAGGAGTTGAACAAGACCAAGGAACAGCTGGAGGAGGAGAAGAAGATTTCTCTTAGCTTCCGAATCAAGCCCCTTGATCTGTCCAACTTGGGCATCGACTCTCTCAAGAAGAAGGCAAATGAACTTTGGGAACAAATCGTACGTCTGGAGACGGAAAAGTATGATTTGGAAGAGCGTCAAAAGCGTCAAGACTACGATGTAAGTTCATTTTTTTCCCGATCTTTTCTCTTTTGGTACAAATCTTTTTAAAATCGAAAATAATACAACTTGTTACATGTATTCTCTCAAACATTCCAAGAAAAAATGTAGGGACACAAAATATGCAGTGAAGCATTTTATATATCTTTCCATAGTAGGAAAAAATACATTTGATCTACTACGATACGTTCCACTATACATGGTTAACCCTGTACAGAACATACAATTAGACCTAACGATTGCATATATATTATGTAGACTTCTGACATTGAGTTCATTCTTGCCGCTTCTTTGGATAGACTTGTGTATAAAAAAAATTTGAAAAAAAATAAGACCAACAATATTTTCACAAAAACAAACTACTCATTAGTTTACTAGGTATTTATAAACCGTTGTAGGTAATACATGCAGAAATTTGAAGCAGACTAACCTCTAGCACTCCATGACATTTTTATTTAAGAATCAAAAAATATGGGAGCTTATTCTCGGAAATTCTTTGACTCAATCTGGACGTAACTCCGTCAGGAATTGGGTGTTAGATATGTCGGATTTTCCAGAATCAGTTCCTCGGTCACAGAAATTCAAAATGACCAAAATTACATTACAAAAAGAAAGTTTTTTGGAATATTATATTTTGAATTTTGGGAATCAGTCCCCAAAAAGTCCCCGTCAGATGTAGTAATGGAAGTGCTAAAAGTGTATATCTATCGATTTTTACGGATTGCTTTTGACAAAGTTCTCGGTCTCTTAGATGCAAAAATGAAGTGAAATAATTTCTGAAAATGACTGCACTATCTATTCCAGAAATTATAAAACTGAGGTAAATGTTTATTTTATAATTTTATTTCGGATCTAGTAAAAATGCCTCAACTAGATCAGATAAGAAATGGCTTTAGCCATTTATGACGTTCTCCGCGTCAATTTCAAAATTGCGATTATTTTGACTGATTTTTAACTTTGGCAAAAAAGCCGCTGTAACTTAGCCAATTATTATCGGATTCCTATCGAATGCATCTTAGTTACTTTTGCGTCTTAGAGTCCGAGGACTTAGTTGAAAATAATCCTTCAACATCGGTATGTTGATATGTATGTACTATGTTACACCTTGGCAATATTTGGCATGTTAGAATTCAGTTAAATTGGGGAGGAAAGCATATGAAGTAAAATTATTTCACAGTGAATAACCTGTACTTTGGCGTAATCACGATGATTAAATAATCAGTACGCTTACTACACGTTTTGTCTCATGTTACCAGTAGATGAGTTATGCATTAATGTGTCACATGCTCACAATTATTATTTTTAGTGATTTCAGTGCCACAACAAGAAAATAGAAAAGGTTTTTATATTTTACCATCAACCATTTGATTTTTTTTAATTGTTCCCCATATGTGTAGCACGTTCATTCCCATTAATCCCTTAGCGCGATCTATGTCACTGGAAACATACTAGAGAGTTGGTAGATGTGCCCATTTTTAGACAAAAAAATATCACATTTTAGATGCTTTTAACTGTAACATGTGAAACCCTGTTGTAAAAACATTTGTCACATCACAGCTCTGAAGGTATAATTATTTTTAAATACAAATTACATTCAAAATTAAAATACATTTGTCATTCAAAATACATTAGCAAATTTTTCGCTATACTTTTATATTGAACTATTCTATAAACATCTTTAAATTAAAGTTTTTATAACAATTTTTCAATTAATTGAAAATACAGTTTTAAATTGCGTTCAATGAATTTTCAACTACAAATACCGTCACAATTACGTGCGGCAATTAAATACCTTCCAAAGGATTTCTTGAAGATTTACAAAACAATATAATATATAAAGTGGCGAAGCTACTACAGTAGAAAAATTACAAAGAATGATTTGGTCGGCTAATTTTTCTTTTGTTTTTCCTTGAGAAATATGAATACATGGTACTTATATATATGTATAGCTGAAAGAATTGAAAGAACGGCAGAAACAACAGCTTCGTCAGAAAGCCATGAAATTAGGTTTAGAACCCGAGTAAGTTGCATTTGAATCATTTTATGTCTCTTCTGTGTATTTATTTTGATATAAAAAATATGACTGCGTAAATTGTACTACTCATATGTATGGATAATCCATCGTTTAACTCTTTATTATCGTTTTATTTTTATCGTTGTAACTTGATTTTTTTATGTGCATATTGTCCCTTTGTATACCTATGTTCTTATGTTTTTTTTTTTGTTTTCGTTTTTTTTGTTTAAACACCGTACCTTTGGGAAGTCCTGTGTCTGTATTTTTTTTTCTGGTTGATTTTTTTTGTTTTTAACCATTTGGGTTTAACTTTTCTTTGTTTTTTTTCTACGTTAGAATTTTCCTTTCTTTCTCTGTCTCTCTCTCTGATTGCCTGTCTCGTCTTCGAAAAAAAATATTCTGGTTGTCATTCGTGTTGAGATGAATTGTTTAATGGTCGTCAACCACTATTTCATGGTAGGACTTTCTCCATCGGGAGAAAGTTTCTTCTGTCTGGACAAATTCGAACGACCTCTCTGGCTCTCTCATTACGTTCATTTGTCTATGTCTTCCTTATAAAATGTATGTCTCATCTGTTCAAGAAACATTTGCTGTCACGCATTGTGGTTATTTCCTGTCTGCACGCCTCTTTTGGAAGCTGCGGATTGCTTAATTGTCTTAAGTGTTTAAAAAAAATTGCCTTCTATTTAGCCATAGGACCATTCGTCATGTGTTGAATTGTCATACTCGTGGATGTTTTTTACTACATCTTGTTTTGGTAATTGCTCACATGATGTGTAAAGAATCACATAAGAAAAGCTACTGGGCTAGAGTATATATAATTATATAGGTTAAAAATAGTATTTTTGGCTTTAGATATATTTCACAATATGCATAGGTTTGCTTGGTAAGACACGGTTCATTCATACAATTAGGTTTGACCTGTAATGCACCCATTATGGCTCATGCATTTCATTGGTAAAAAAAAAAGAAGAAGGGACAGTTTTTGGTCCAGGTGATCTCTTTGTAACAGGGAGACTCTCCGGAGGGAAAGATAATGGATATATGATTTATATTATTGTTGTTTTCTCTCTTTTTTGTTTTGTTTTTATTTTTGTACCTCGACCATCATTTGATGAATGTCCTCTATGTCTTTCTAGTTGAAAGAATTGAAAGAACGACAAAAGCAACAATTGCGTCACAAGGCCTTAAAACGAGGTCTTGACCCCGAGTAAGTAATCATATAAATGTCATTATTATACCTCCTTGGTCAGAACAAAAATCACCTTCTTTGTTTTTGTTCGAAATACAATTTTTTTTTAAAGTTTACTAAAATAATTTCGCCAAATTCTAAAACAAATTACACCGTTTTTTTAAAACCGGCTGCTTCATCACGTGCACATTCCTTGATTTGACAAGATTCTTTTTTTTTTATTTGTATTATTTCCTTTATTTATTATTTGATGTTTTTTATTATTTTTGGCCGTGAAAGTTTTTACTACTATATACTTAATATTTTATTCTATAATTGCTAAATTCTTTCGTAACTGGCCTCATTTTCTTTACAAATGGTATACAAAACTACACATGTTTTTTTCTCCCAGTGCTCTCTGCCAAAAATGATCATGAGAATCCCTCCTAAAATAAGATTACTTCTTTTCTTGTTACAAGAAGCTTCTAAGACGTTGTCCAATTCCCCTAATTATAATATTTTTGTGCCTTATTCCAATTATTAGTATAATTTTTACTAGTTTCATTTTTTGTCTCTCATCTTTTATTAGTTGTTCATGTCTCTTTTTCCGTCGTTTTTATACTCCACCGTCTCTGATATTTCTGTTAGCTGGCTTTTTGCCGTTTTTTCCGTCATGCACTGATTTTTGTTCATGTCAATGTTTATTTATTTATTTTTTAATATTTGCCTCTTGACATGGCTCACTGTTTTCAATAGTTATCCCTTGGCCTTTTAGTAGCACCGCTCTCCCTCTCTCTCTCTCTTATTCTATTTTAGCCCAAATAATTCGTCTTCTCTTCGCTCTTTAGAGACATTGATTAGACTGTAGTTTTCCCTCTTTAATTGGCAAGAATAAAATGTCATTTTGATAAGACCATTTGTTATACCTTCTTGTGTCCACTTGGTCTTGTGTCCCCTTGTACATAATGCACCTTTTTTTCTTCTTTTAAAAAAAATCTCCACTTTGTTGTTGTACATATAGTTGGCATTTTTATAGTTGTTAATGATATATACTATACATTTCATTGTATAAGACCATAAAATGACCATAGGATAAATCGTCGAGGACGACGAAATCTTTCCTACTGCTATTTAGTTTATTGATGACACTACCTTCTACTTTTCAGCTTGGTGTTTGTCTCTTGTGATTCCCCTCTCACAACTTTTCTCCTTCATATTTTGAGGCTCCATATTACTTTCTCCTCAGCACTTTTTTTTATGATGTCACCGAGATACCTTGCAATTTTAGTATATACCTTACAATTTTGGTGTATAATTAACGCTGGACTTGAACAAACCATGTTTTATGCCATCCAAAAACGTTAGAAGGTTATCTGGCGTTCTACAATTATTGCCGTGTTTCCCTTTCATCCTCTCCTCATCCGCATACATGCAATACGTGTGTATTTATCAGAGATGACCTCAAAAAATTATAATTTTTTCTCCCAAAAAATGTTGGTTGAATCCGTCATTTTGCCCCTTATGGCAACACAACCAGATGATGAACAGATGGATTTGATTTTTTTTTCTTTTATTTTATTTTTTGCTTGACAAGAATGCATTTTTTTTCTTTGTATGTTTTTGTTTTATTTTGGTAATTTTACCATAAAAAAATTAGTAGTACCTAGGTTTTTCCCTTTTGCTCGATACCTTGTGATGCTCACCTAGTATGTGTTTTGTACTTTGATAAGAACTGAAAAGTACAGTTTAGTCCCCTCTTTTCTCCATTTTCAAACATGCTTTGAATGTCCTGCATAAGGCCCTTGCTTTAAATCTGAAAAAAAAAACTTTTCTCGCTAGGCTGAAATTCTGTAATCCCTTTGTCTATTTTTCAATGTGACAAAAGTTGAAAAGAAATTTGATCAGGAAAATGAGGATTTAACGTGCTTTTTTCGTTCTGTATGTATTGTATTGACTTTGCTATTTGTGTTTTTTACTCTTTTCTTGTGCTTGCTCTACCCACTGATTACTAAAAATCTTTGAATATTATATATTCATTCATACTTCGCATTCTTAAAAGGACAAAACGCTAATAAACTTGAATTTTGTTTTTCTTTCCGGGATTTTTTAGAGCTTTGACCGGCAAATACCCCGTAAGTAAATCGATATTGAGCCGTATTGGCGAATTACAATTTTTTTTGTGACTATTACTATTTTTATGCATTATAGCACGGTTGACACTCTTGTCCATATGGCTCTTTCAAATATGTTCTTATTATGTACGATATTTAGCCCAAAATCCAAGTCGCCTCCAAATACGAGAGACGAGTGGATACCCGCTCCTACGAGGATAAGAAGAAACTATTCGAAGGGGTAAGTCCAAATTTCAGGATATATAAATATGAGTTTTACCGGGTAATATTGCAACTGTAATGTTTATTATGATTATAAAAATATATATGGTTTTGTAGAAGATTTTAGATTTCAATTGGATTGTAAAAAAAAAATAGTTAGATTTATACCACTATATATAAAATGTTTAAATGGTAATTGAAAATTAAGTGTTAATCCAGAGTCTTTCAGGTTCCCGTAAAATCCTCGGAGTATTCCTGTCCCTCTTGCAAGAGGCTTATGTAATATAATGTCTCAACTGGGCAAAATTTCTACCCGTTTTATTACTGGAAATGTTTTTAGACATACTAATTTCAGGAAGACAAAGAGCTAGCATGAACAAATCTAATAATGTATGTATATGGAATATAACTTGTTCGTAAAATGCCAATGACGGATCTGTTAATAGGGATGGGATGTCATCGATAAAGAAACAAATGAGAAATTCTGGAAGGAAAAATATGACGGATTTGTTAAGAGACAAAAGAGTAAGCATTTTGGTCTTAAAACAAACAACAAAATTTAGCTTTTCAGACAACAAAATGACTCTTCAGTACTCCCCCCAAAAAAAAATAAAACACACGCACGAAAACATTTTTAATTTGATGTTTGATTTCCTTCTTCCAAATAAAAAATAAAATAATTCCCACACTATACAATTGATACACTCAACCTTTTTCTTATATATCCTATTCTATTTATACAAAGCTAAGGATAATTTTATTATTTTTCTCCTCCTTTTATTTTCTCCCTGGGTAGTGACATTTGTTTTACTTGTTGACTCATACTTTCTCCAGTCTATTCTTACCTATATAAATCCCCGTGTTAACCCTTTCGCCCTGAAATCCCTCTTCCTTTGTGTGGAAGCAAGAAATTCAGATCTCTTCCCTATGCTGCTTTTTCCCCCATCTGCTTGTTTCAAGATCCCCATTTTTTTTAATTTTCAATAAGGCTTGGTTTTATTTCGGTTGACTATAATTTTTTTTTATTACAAATGTATATTTTCCAGTTTATACCCCTTAAAAAGTATAGTCCCATTAACTGAATGTAATTCTCGGGTTTGTCGTGTCAGTCGAATTCTCCCCCAAAAGGCTGTGTTTACTATTAGAAGAAGACATCGCATCTGAAGTGATTGAAAAATGGGTTGTGTATGAGAGGTTTCTTGAGAAATGAAAGCATTTGGTTTGATTCAATCACTTCTTTTAGTTCTTTTTTGGTGTGAAAACCTCTTGGTTTTTTTTCCTTATTCTTGTTTCTCAAAACAAAAACAAATCTGGCCCTTGACCATGTCGAACGGGTACTGTGTGATCGTGCTGTATTGACCATTGGATGAAATTATTAACGTGTGTTTCCTTTTGATCTTGCCATGTTTTTTGTTTTGGTTTTGGCTCCTGAATTGGAGGATGCCAATTCCCTCCCAATTTATTTTTTATTTTGTGGAACAGCGCAAACATTCACCTCCCCCCAACAACGATAAAAAGGCGTATTTCTACAACGAACGTTATATACTATAGTTTTTAATGGTGGCATTGTCCGCCTATAGCTAATGTTATTATGGTGAGGACTTTTACTATAGCTAGTATTACAATCCAAAATAATTTATATAGGTTTGTTATACCATAAAAAGGAGAGAAAGGAGATGCGTAAAGCCTTTCAACGAAAGAGATTTTTGGTTGAAATTTCTTTTTTTTTGGTAAATGTCATGATTGCTTGAGTTTGGATCTATTTTTTGTCACCTTTGCCAAGGGTTTGGAAGGCATTTACAAAGAGAACCTCGAGAAAAACTGGGCTGAGGGTCTTAAAAGCTTTGAAGAACGCCAGAAAAGTAAGAATTTGCGTGTTCGGGTAAATTTAAAGTTTTCAATCAAACAAAAAAACCAAAAAATTAAAAAAGAAAAACGAACTACCCAAATCTGGATGTTCGTCACAATTGTATAATTTTTTTTTTGCCCGCACAATTAATGTTTTTTATTTTGGATAAATAATAATTATTGTCGTATTTAATACCATGTACTATTGTGCAATTCTCACGAGAAACTGTGTAAATACTCGGAAAATAGTGTTTCACATTTAATTCATTGATTTTTACTTGTTTTTTTGGAACTTTTTTTTGGTAAAAAAATGGAATTTAACTTCTCACGCTTCTAAGTGTACATATACAAACATACTCAAAACTGTAAAAAAAAATGTTGATAGAAATGACGCTTTCCATGTCCAAAAACAAAATCACTTGAGAGCGAGATTCAAGTACTGACAAAATGAATTTGTATATATTTTTTTACCGTAATAATTTTGATTTTTTGTCTACGCAATCTCGCGCGGAAAAGTTGTTTGTGGCGCTATCTGCTTACGACTGAACTTCTGCAGCTTGCAAATCCTAACCAATTTGCACGACGCTTCCGGCCAAGTGTCTCTTCTCGCCATATTTAATTAAAGTGCATGCTCTCTTCGCTTCAAGTGCATCTCTTTACTTCATATAAAATTTGCCTTGAATATTATCTTAATTTTGTCTAGATCCATAAACAACCAAAAAATTTATCTATTTCTTTGTTATTTAGTCACGTATTTCCTTCATTTGCTACCTCTTATTTTGTTGTAATATTTACCACGTTAACCTTGATTTTCACCAACATTGTACATATACTATGTCACATTTTGTTACCATTAAAAAAACATTGTTTTACACTCTTGTCCATTTTAAGTTTCCATTTCAACGTATTAAACATGTGACTTGTGCTCAATTCCAAACAGCCAAACTTCCCAAATGGTTCGGAGAACGCCCTGGCAAGAAGAAGGGTGAACCCGACTCCCCTGAAGAGGAGGAAGTTAAGGTAAGAAAAAGATACAAATAAATAAATTTTTCAAACTTATTAATCGTTTCATTTTTACGAAATTTCTTCCTAATTACAAAAACTAATCATGGTTGCACTTGCACGGGAAAAACAAGTGAATCCACAGCCAAAGAATGTAAAGAGGCGAATATAAATGGGCGAATTATTTAAAAGCTTTCGATTTAAGCCTAATAATATATTTTGGTATCTTTGGAATCAAGAGTAAACGCAGTGGGTCGAATTTATTTTAAGTTCTGATAAATCCAGGCACGGGCAAGATTGAATTGATGACATTAAAAAATGAATGAAATGGTGAATATTTTGTCCTGTAGGGCGCCGACATCCCCGACGAGCCTGAACCCACCTTTGAAGAGGAGGAGGAGGAAGCCGCAGCAGAAGAAGCCGCTGAGGAGGAAGAGGAGGAGGAAGAGGAAGAAGAAGAGGAGGAAGAGGAGGAGGAGGAAGAATAAAAATCTTCCAATTCTTCTCAGTCCTCACCCCCAAATATTTTCCTCTTTGCTACCACAACCACTATTTAAGTTAATAATCACCATATTGTATCATACTACGTGCTACACAACAATCAAGATGATAAAAAAAAACATATATGTATAATAACAATACCGACTTGTCAAACTGCTCGCGTGCATTTAATTCTAATTACCAACGGGAACCATTTGGAAGTGACAAAGACAAACGATCGTCGATAGTGTCCAGAGTCTATACAATTTCTTTTTTTTTTGTTTTCGATTCTGTTCAACCATCTATAATATTTCTGTTGAAAAAGAGAAAAAAAATCTGTACGGAACTGTACGTAGATCGATTATGTGATTTTTGTGTAAGAAGCCCGTTAACCATCATGTAATACAAATTCATATTTGCGTACTTGAGTGTAAAAATGTGTTGTTTGTAAACGTACTTCGCACACATCGTGTATTATAATACTTGGATCTTTGTTTTTTTTCTTTGTTCCATGCAATTTTACGCTTTCATTATTTTGTCACCAGTCAGATATATATATCCATGTTGAAATTGACGTACAAGCACATCCAGAGGATGCGTACAAAAGTTCTCATGTATCCTTCCAGCGGCTATACGTGTGTACTGTTATGTAAATAAATTAAATGCACCGACAACATCATTCGGTTCGCCATCGAAAATTGCACATCCAAGGGGCATTTTTTGACTTTTCCTTATTTATTTATTATCATTCTCACATACGTATGTATATACAGATACATGTGTACATCCTATCGGTCATGAGCAAAGAATTACACAAAATTATCCGGGAGGTTGTAGCCCTATAACAATATATCGACGTTGCAATCATTTTTTTTTGTGGTCAGCCTCAATTCATCCTAATTCTATATGGAATGGGCTACGTACGAAAGCACTGAAAAATTGCATTTCCATATTACATGCACAAATAGACAGTGGCTATTATTTGATAACCATATGAATACCAGCTTGGATGGGCACGTGTGGACAGGAGATAAGGGCCAGTACTCAGGATTGGTGAAGAGAACGAATGATACCGGAGAAGGTTTAAGAGGAATGGCAGAGAAGAATATAATCACGCCCAGGACCTCAAGGTCAGATTGGCCTGTTGCCTGGCCAAGGTTATGTACCGGTAAGCTTAATCATGGAATTATCTCCCTGGAATATCCTTTGTTCTCTCGCTCAATTAGAATACGTTACGTCGTATTCGAGGCGTCCAAAATATTCACATGGGGCTAAGAACGGATGAATAATAACAATGCATGGCATCTTTATTACTACACCCGTTTGACCCTTACAACCTTTGAACAATTTGTTGCCAGATGTGAAACGGTGTTTGCCTTTGTTTGGGACTTTTTCCATGGAAGAGAGCCCCAAAAAGATAATTCAATACAATGGAGAAATTCAAATTAAATCTAGTGATTTTGTAGCTGATCATGCAGTAGCAGAACCAAATGCGAATAAAACAAATGTGCAATGTTTAAGAACAGAGCAGAAGTGAAATACAGTAGCATTACAAGTGATATATTTTTTTTGCACAGTTGATAATTCCAATAGCCGTACAAAATGCAATAAAAATAATACATGTAATAATAAAATATCTATTTTAAGATTCGATAATGGTATAACCAAATGTTACAAACAACATAAGAGCTCTCTTGCAAAGACTAGAGGCATGCCAAGAACAAAAGAAAGAATATATATATATATATATTAAAAAAACATACTAAAAAGTATAAACACCGGCACAACATACAGCATTTGTGTAGTGGTGTGTGAAAGGAAAACACATTTGACAAAAGGAAAAATACCAAGAACAAGAAACTCAGACGGACTCAACTGCACAAAGCAGACAGAGTAGAGAAACTTTTTATTATACGAAAAACAGGATATTTTTAGGTATGTAATTTCAAATATTTTTAAGGTCATGTCGTACTGCAAACAATATATATTTTATTATTACAAATTAGTTTGAAAAACTTTTATCACCGACTTACTTTCTAAATGGATAATAATAAAAATTTTTCATGGTGTAAACTTTGATGACTAGCTGTTCTGTGTCGACACAGATATCGGGCAGCTGGTTTCATTATTACTCAGTAAAATAGACAGAAAATAATGGAAAGTAGAAATTCAAAATAGTAATAATAATATTGAACAAATACAGCACAAGATTTCCAAAAAAAAATATGAATAAAAATTTACACCTCTACAAGGGCTAAAAGCAAAATCTATACCTCTCGCAAAATAACAAAATCTGACATCGATTTATATTTATTCACATTTATATGTATATATATATTTGTATTTACAATTAACTCTCTCCATGAAGAAATGGCTTGCAAGAGTCTACTTAAATTAAATAACGGTTACATACGAAACTTCTACATGTAAAAATATACAACTATAATTTTCCGATTTCGACAGATTCGTATGTAAATGTTTGGATGCCAAAAAAAGATTCTAAAACCTTATTTACTGGTAAAATATTAGAACTGAATAATTGCGTGGGTGGGTGTACTATTGCCCTCCTTAAAAGTTCGTAGTATAAAATGAATTTTTTTTACATTTTGCAATAAAAATACATTTCTTTTTCTTTTGCAACGTAAGCTATTATCATAAATGCGTCTGTGCGGATAGATCAATACATAGGGAAGGAGTCACTCACGAGTACGATTATTATTTCATTTCAGCATAAACATTAATCAACAATTTCAATTTACCGAATTACTCTCGTTATACTAACTTTATATTACTTCCTATAATAACTTTCCCTGAATCTAAAGTTCGTATGTGTCGTATTTCACTTACTTTTAGTAACTTGACGCTACTTTAATTATTACGTATTTAATACGACTTTTTTGTTACTTTACCTACTTATTTAGCTAATGGTATTTTTCTGTGAACAGTACCACGTTTTATTGTAGTTTTCTTCGTTTATATCCGCTCCAATCCGAAACAATTATCCTTGCTACAAAATTATTACTTGAACTACACTAATATTTTTCTTTTCCTTTTAGTATTTTTTTTATAATTTTGAAAATTTGTAGTAGCAAGATTGCATACTAGACAAAAAATACACCGGTTAAAAAATAAGTGTGGCTTTGGAAAACCCCACAGAAGTAATACAATTATTTCATGTTTCAGGTGAAAGATCTTTACATGAAATTGTATTCTTTCAATCCTTACAATTACAATTCACGTATCCCCTGCACCAACTCGCGATCTACACGATTACAATTTTGTCAGTAAAGCCCTTGCTGTGATTTCTTATGGCTTTACTCCAAAGTCAGGACCATGCTTGGGTTACGAAACTAATACATAGAGTTAGTTTGTAAAATCCTGTATTATTTCTCGATTAGCCAACAGTGATAATACTTTCGAAGATAATTCAATCAAAGGTAGTCTTATTGTTACAATGTTAGTTTGAAGAGAAGGATTGATTATAAACTTTGGCAAAAATTTGAAAGTATACAATTTTCTATTCAATATTTCAAAGCGAATTTTGCTACTTAACAGGACCTAGTACATTGATAGATAATAGATACTTATTAGGCATTGCAAATATATATATTTATTTTTGTATAGATTTATTTTTTATAGTATTTACAAATTATTGCTAATTTGGTTTAAGATAACCCGTAATATAAGATCGTAAGTCTGAACTAAGAGGCTTTAAGCAATCTAACTAAAACAACTTGAACATTTATTATTTAACCTTGACACTTTTATCAGTAAAATGACTTCTCTCATGAAATCTATCTATCGATAATTTGTTCAATTCAGTTAACATACATACTGGCAAAAATATGTTCTAGAACGAAAATAAAAGGCTCCACATTTAATAAGAAATAGTTCTCCACTACCGCAGATAAATTAAACTTGATTAAAAAAATATCCGCTTCATTATGACAGTTTCAAATAAATTCTTGAGTTTAGGGATTACAGAAGGTGAGATGGGAAAATACCTTCTGCTTCGTCTCAGATTAAAAAATGCACTTAAATACACATCATTCAAATCTGGACGGTCTGCGGGAGTATTTATTTCGTTCACTTTTACATAAGAATAATGCAGAAGCATAACGTTAAAAAAGTAAAGCAATTTTCATATGTTTCACACGCGTATATCGACCGGTCTCCATATCGTCCATCTGATTGGAGTGAGCACAACTATTCGTTTCAACCGACACTTTTTATTAAATATTAAAGATTTTTTGTATATTATGTGTGTATGTGTATTTTTATAGGTTGCGGTTGAAAATCATTCGAGTCTGCACCTTACGTACACTTTGGAGTCTTACTTATTGATTTTTGAAATCCCTTGAAAAATGAGATATTTAAAAATGGAACGTTTAACTAAATATATTATTGTCTTCTGCTTCGTTATCTTCATTATCTTCATCTTCTTCGCCTTCGTTATCTTCGTCGACGTTTCCATTTATTGGAAGTGAGGGATTCAGAGGCGGGGAATAACTTGCAGCAATTTTCTGGCACAAGTCTGCGTACGATTTACCATGTAGGAAGCAAGCGAGGATCACCTAGTGAGGTCAATAATAAGTTAAATTACCTGTTTTTACCACAAGAGCTTGTGAATAGGTACGAAAGGAAGCTACACGCAACAAACATAAACCTTAACAGCAAGGTGTTTACACTACAACCTATAAACCGTAAAATCCACAGAAACAAGTGATGCAATAACTCCTCAAATTACATGCATATAAGAAAGGACTTATTGATTTACCGTCATATTGTCACATCCCAAACCACCCATTTGACAATCAGGTGCTAAACAGTTAGTCATGAGTTCTTCACAAATTGTTTCTGGTTCCATGTTAATGCTCAAACGACGGCGCACAAACTCAACAGCCTCCTGCAACAACAAACAATCACAGATTGCATTAATACACAATATGTATAATATTGCATCAATAAAATGTTGGCCGATCAGATGTCTAATTCTTACTTCATTTGTAACGACATCCCATATTCCATCACAGGCTAACAAAATGAATTCCCAGTCATCGGAAATATCCCGATATTCAACATCAGGGAGGGCAATAACCATTTGCTCTTCAGGTTTCATTGTTGTATTTCGCTATGATTTCATCACAACGTAAGATTAAAAGTTTCTGTTTTACAACACGCATTCGTAATGTGACACAAGTTTAGCGTCGCAATAGGTGAAATTGTTCATGGTTACACTTACCTTAAAAACAAAATCACCTAACGCTCTTGAAAGAGCTAAGTTACCATTTACACGGTTGTATTCCACCCACCCACCTAAATCAAACAATACAAAAGTTACTCTAATAGTAGGTAAATTGAAACGCTCGATTTTGCCAGAGTAACGTTTTAAATGAATTAAATACCTGCTCTCTCAATTCGAGTGGCCTCTTCTGGATTATTTGGCTTGTGATCAATTGATAAAGGTAATGTTTGGCCACCAACACAAGCTACTGCGCGTGAGTCACCAACGTTTCCCTGTGTGCACATTGATGATAGTATAAATCAATGAGTTCACTTCCAAATCATTTATTTCAAAAACCGTGTTACACTTACACAGTACACTTTACTGTCTTTGATGAGAACTGTAACGGCTGTAGTTCCAGCAAGTTCATCTCGCATATGCTCATCTTTAAGCATGGAATGATCGAACTCCAAGAAACCCTAAAATTAAAACCCGCATAAACAGACACTTACATGTGAATCCAGAATAGGTTTACACGGTCGCCACGTCGTATGCATAATGCATTGACGGATCAAGATCACTACATGGTGCAAACATTCGCAAGTAGTTTGTGAAGTCACTTATTAATAGACAGAAATTATACACAAGTTGACGAACCTGTTTAATGGCACCAACTGCATCACCTTCTTGGTATTCTTGTCTTTGTACTATGAATTTATGCAAGTGGTTACCTGCGTGCTGAGCTACTTTGGGTCCTGAACATACAAGAATATGATTAAGCCACATTCATTCAGTGTCCAGCAATATCAAAACATTCATACGATATCGGTACGCACCACCATGACCGTCATAAACACCAAAGAACGCAGCGCTTTGGTCATCTGGAAGGGAGAGAATATGAGTATGGGCGTCTTCCATTGTAACTCGCCATCCTTGCATGCAACTGGAACCAACCTGATTAAATTTGTCATAATTATATTTAACTAGAACTGAACCGTTTTCTTCTGCTCTCAAAAGTGTACCATCCGAACTTTCCCATATTCATCTTTCCAATCAAAAGTCCCACCATTTCTCCCGTCAACCAGACATTACACAACGTAAACAAAACCGGAACAGAATATTAGCAAACACTGACTTACTTTGAACATGGAATTCTGAACGCTATTTGATTCTTTGGCGGTCACAGGTTCCGACAACGTCTGACCCATCTAAAAGAAATTGAACGCAAAAAGGAAACCAAAAGAACAGAACATTAGCAACAAGAATCCAGACAAGCGCCACTAACTAAAATAACTACCAATAATTCCTCCGAAGTAAAACCACATAGTTGCCAAGGTTAATAATAATGAAGCCGAAGGAAGGCGCACAAAAAAGAATGGACGGCAACGACGTCGAGAGAAGTATATTATTTTATTTCCGCCTAATAATTACTCAATGCGTCTTTTTACAACGGAAACAAAATTAGCAACAAAAAAAACAAGAGAATCAACCATACCATAAACGATTACGTATATGACAGTCCCTCCATTTATAAATTAACGTAAAAAAAATCAATTAATCACTGCTGACAAAAAAAACTTCTACGTCTTCTCCCACCATATACCAGCTCACATTTGAGTCCACCCATTAAAAAAGGATCCGAAACATCATTTTTAGAAGCCCCGATAAGGTGTAAAAGTCTTATACCACACAAAATCAGCCCAATTGACACCGATTATGGTCACCCTCCTACAAAATCAATCTCCAAAAACGGCCAAAAACAGAGGAAAATAAAATGTACCAAACGCTTAAAGTTTTACCTTGTGTTAAAACCGATGTACACAAAATTCTTCAAAAAAATCAATATCAAAGTTATTTTGTTTTACTCCTCTTGAGAATCCTATAGGAACTAAATATTTTTTTATTTTTTGAAATCAAAAAATTAGGGAACTTAAATTAACACAGAGATTTATTTCATGTAGTTTAGTTTTTCCTTCTTCTTGTAATACACTTCACACTGTTTCAGAGGATTGAGCATAAAATTGGGAGAAAAAACAAAAAATTCAAAATTTTTTTTTAATACAAAAGCTTTCTTGTTACGTGTTTTTTGTATCTTTTTATTGTTTTAGTTTATTATTTTTTCTCTAAATTTTTGATGAGTCAAATCAAAACTTCAGCCTTTGACTATTCAGAACTCGCGACTGAAAAAATATCTCTCAATGAATTTTCATTTCCCTACAAAAAAATATACGAGAGAGAGAAGAAGAGAGAAGAATGAACGAACAAGAGAATTTCCCTACATTTCCTCTTCCCTACCAGGTGGGGCGAGTGGTGCCAATCGATACCAAACAACTTTGACATTGCATTTTCTTTCTGGATAAAAAAAATACTTTCTATATTTCAACCCTTTTTTCCCCCTTTTTTTATCCTTATATTACATACTCTTATACGACTACTAGACAAACCACACATTTTAGCGAAACTCCTATTCTTTATGCCCCTTTTTTTCGCCGGGACCGGGGCGAGGGCGGAGGGGGAGAAAAGTGTACAACTCATCATTATATATACGTATACAGTCTTGATCAAATATGTATTAATCCCAAGACCTTACCTTTCTTTCACACACAAGGACACTTACCCTACACGCCAACTTTTCCTTCTGTAACTGCGAAACATTTTCTATTTATATCTCCACACTCAAATGTCTCCGGAATTCTGGAGAGCCAGAGAGAGAGAGAGAGAGAGAGGGGACAGGAAAAGAGGTAATAGTATTAACATGGAACTCCTTTCCGGAGTTTATTTCGGGAGATTTACAAGGTAAGGGATATGTGAGAGATCGCGGGGAGAGGTGGGAAGGAGGAAAGAGAGACAGGGATGATTCCAGTCACTTACCTGGAACGGGAGAGACAGAGGAGGGTAATAGGTAGAAAGGAGAGAGAGTGAGAGTTAGAAAGAAAAAGAAGGTAGAGTAGGGAAACAAGGAGACAGAGAGACAGAGAAGACTACGGAGGAGGAAAACAGAAAGAGACGGATAGAGAAAGAGCGAGGAACAGTAGGGAGAAAGAGAGAGAGAAAGGATACAGAGAAATAAAATAGAGAGAGAAGGATAGAGAAAGAGAGAGAAAGAGAGAAAGAAGACAACAAAGATGGGAAATGAGAAACTGGGAAGAACGATAAAGAGAAAGAGAAGGTAAAGACAGCAAAGAAGAGAGGACATAAAAAGAAGAGAGAGAAGTGAAAGAAAGGAGAAGGAAAGAGAGTAGAGACAGAGAGAAAGGGGAGAGAGAGAAGAAAAAGAGGAGAGAGACAGAAGAAAAGGAAGAGAGAGGGGGAGAGGGACAGAGAAGGATAAGAGGAGAGGGCAGAGAAGAAACAGAGGAGAGAGAGAGGAGAGGGAGACAGAGACAGAGAAGAAAAAGAGGAGAGAGAGAGGTGAGAGGGAAAGAGAAAGGAAAGAAGAGAGGAAGAGAGAGAGAGAGAGAGAGCGCGGATAGAAAGAAGAAGGAAAACAAGTGGATTTCAGGGAAAAGCAAGGAGAAAGAGATAGAAAAGGGTGGGAGATGGAGGAAGGAGACAGTGTGAGGGACAAGCAAGAAGAGAAATCGGAAGGAAAGGCGAATAGAGTAATTCGTCAATTATTAAAGAGGAGATAAGAAGGAGAGAGAAAGCAGAAAGTTATACAAGTCGTAGGTGAAGGAAGAGAGAAAAAGAGAGAGAGAGAGTAAAAGAGGCAGTGAAGGAGAGAGAGAGGGAGAGAGAATATTATAGAGAGACAATTAGTGGTCTATATAGCTACCTTTTAAAGAAAACGCAAACAAATGATAGGCAATTTGAAAGTATATATAGCCCTTCCGGTGAGGTATTCCGCTCTCTCTTTCTCTCTCTCTCTCTCTTTCTCCGCAGTACAAGTACTGTCATTCAGAAACTGTTCTCTCTTTCACCCTTTCTGTCTCAATAAACACTGGAGTGTGTGTCTTAATGCACTCTTTCGTCTCTGGGTCTCTCTTCCTGTTTATATCTGCTGGATTCCCTGCTTCTCGCTTGCCCTTTTTCTCTCTCTCTCTCTCTCTCTCCATCTGCCCACTTCCTCTTGTGAGCATTTTCTCCGTCTACATTGTAAACGTAAAATACGTATCTTTCCTTCGTGTCTCTTTGTTTTCACGGTCTCACCTTGCGTACTCTGATTATTTTGATTTTCAACATCGTTTTGGTCACTCTCTTACCGTCCCGACACGCAAACTTGTCTTTCCTTTCTCTTTGTCTCGGTACGTACAACTTTATTTTTCTCCGTTTCTACAGCCACACAGCCTTTCACTGATTAAACTAAAATATTAAGTCGAATCTTCTACCTTTATATAGAGGCATTATTATTAGTGTTATTATATAGACACATACGTATATCTGTCTTGCATTCAATTCTCTTTCTCCAGTCTTTCTTCCCATCTCAATATACTCCTTGCTTGTCTTTCCAGACGAAAGTAACTTGCTAACGGAAATCTGTGTCTTTCTCCCTAACACCGAAGGTGCCCTTACTATATAAAAAAAGGGCTTGCATCACCCCGTGGCAATTGCACACGTCTCGGGTATGCATGTCGGCTTCACCTCACCAATTTTTATCAATATATTACATAGGTACACCCTTCACCCTGTTTTTTTTTTTTTTTTGCTTTCTCAATTCACAAGTTCACAACTGGCACACTCTCGTGTGTAGCCTAAAACGTTCGGGATTTTTTTTTCCTGTGGGATTTTTTTTGTATCCTGTAGAAAGCATGTATACACGGAGACACTATCGTGACATCACTCCTGCGTGATGTGAGTTCTTCATCATCATATATGTATACATATTATATACATGCATACATGACATCACATGACATAGGTATATGCATCAGTTGAATACAGGCATAAAGAAGGCGGAAGTATGTGTCATTTGCTGGAGAGTATATAGATATTAGATATCTATTTTTTGTACAATTGAGTTCAGATGGAATATATTTTCTTCCGGAGACATGAAACCGTTAAAAAAAATTATTTTGAGAAACCTTTTTTTATTTATATTGGACACCTTTCCCTAAACTAAAGCACATTCGTGTCTTCGTGTAGAGAGATATTGATAATAATTACTATTATTACCAACGTGACTTTCATTTTTTTTAGTTCCTTTTTCCAGATTGCAACTTGATTTTATACCACCCACTGCTCCCGTTGTAGTTATCTATTTATGAAGGGGGAAACGGGCAGACGGAAGAAGAATCGGGATATGGGAGTGTGTGGGCGCGCTTTTTTCCCTTTCAATGCTATATATCAGTACTTTCGCTTGTAAAAATAGGAGAAAGTAAAGCGTGAAAGGGAAGGAAAGGAACTGACGCAATTTGTGAGGAGAAAAAACTGGGAGAAGAAAGTTCTATTTTCCCCCTTTTTGTTCAGATTAGATAGCGGCGACGTGTATTGACGGAGGCGCGAAACTGTTGCAGGGAAGGCAAAACGTTTAGCATGTTTAAGTCCATGCAAGTCTAGACGAGATAGAATGACTTACAAAAAAAAAAAAAGATGACAGAACCAAGGGGAAAAAAATGTTTATAGGTACGGGCCTGAGAAAAGAATTGGTAGTTATTTCATAAGACTTTTTGCGATTTGCGATGACGTAAAGGACGTACCATTTTGTTGCTGGTGTGTAAAGAGAACGCTGTGAACCATTTGGTTATTAAAACTTTGGAAGGTAGGAGACCTATGATGTTCTTGGGGGGATGTCGAAAATGTACTGGAACAACAAGAGATTTGGATCTTCAAGGATAGTCAACATACGTTTAAAAAAAACAACAATCTTATTTGCTTTTTCTTCTCATTTTCGTTGTATATTTCCAATGTCGGAGTTGTTATTTCCGGTCCTCGCGTCCATTTTTTCCTCACACTTTTTTTTTTTTTTTTTTTGTTCTTACTTCACCTTGCAGTTTTGATCTATGATATATTCTGCTCGTAAATGTGACGAAGAGGGAGAAGGCTGGGATGTGCAAGCGGTGCAGAAGGGGTGGGTATTCCGAGAATTTTTGGGCATTGTTTGCCTCTTTGATGTCCTTATATGCCTTGCCAAATTCAGGGAATTGGAGCAGAATGTGCTTTATGAGCTCTGGAAAAAAATAAAGGGTATAGACACATGTTAGCTGTGGATTGCCAGTATTATTGACGTTTTTATTTATAGAAATACAAATCCTCTGTCCCTGTCCATTTTTTACTCTCTCAATATACCCCAATAAGGGTTCAGTTAATGGCTTGATGCTCTTATAACTTGTAACTCACCATGACGTGTTTTTTGCCACACACACACATGTTTCACGCAACTTACATGCGTGATTTTGACGTGCAGACAAATTTGAGTGGTGCTGTAGATGTGGTGAAATGACTAATCTGATGATACTTGATCAAAGTAACATAGTAAAGCTGTAAAGTATAAATCCTAGTCATTTAGCTTAAGCTTTTGCCTTGCTCCTGATCCTGATCTCTCTCACGTAGGAAGATTTAATTTAATATTTTTTTTATTCCTTTTAAAATAATCCAATTCCAGTTCACTTTCATGTCCATTGCATAATCACTCGATGATCACTCGTTCACTCGCAGTGTCGCAGTCCTTCGCCTTCCATAATAGTATAAAAAAACATGTGTTGAAAGTTCAAGTAACTATATAGTGTAATGCATAATGACAGTAATCGGACTTCGGGTCCATGCGACTCGGCAGGCATGACATAATAGGCACATCATATTATAATTATAAGCCTCTATACTGACATCTTCTCGTGTCTTGTGAGATATAACACATTGCATTGATTTGTCTTTGCCACTGTGTCTTGTCTTGTCCTTGAGCGTTGGAGCTTCCTTAACTTTTTTATGTATACATACATATTATTATTTTATTATTATTTTTGACAAATAGCAACTGTTCGATACAAAGATGCAAAATGAATGCATATCAACGCTACAAAAAATATAGTGGAACTATTTTGAATGAAAAATAGATTCTGTACAATCCTTATGGCCTATGGCAGCCATTGCATTGTCAATAGTGTCATATGCGGCCTTCCTTTCTTTGGATTATATTTTTTCATTTTGTATAGTATTATTGCTTCTCCGTCTGCGAACAGCGAACGATTTTTATTTTTGTAGATAATAATATTATACATACATAATATTTATATATGTATAGGTACGTACATATTTTTGTTTTCATTTCATTGGCTGATTCACACATTCAGAACCATGGTACAATAATAATATCATGTTACATTGGTTGATGTTTACATAATACAAATAATGGCAATAATAATAATTGTGCTATGGTGACGCGACAGAAAAACAATATATTTTTAACTATTGTGATGCAATAATAATTATTGGTGGTACCATGTACCATTTCCGAATGACATTACCGTAATCACTCGAAAGATGGCCCGGGCCATCTTGAGAAATTTCAAAGCGAGTCCCCGGCCATCTTTAGAAC
>JAQGBT010002106.1:0-26194 GCA_034698585.1 Disparrhopalites patrizii
AACTACGTGTAAAATTGATTCTACACATGCTGAATTTCGTTTTCGTTTACGTGAAGAAAAACGAGCGGAGGGATACATTGCATAGTTCCACAAATTCGGCTATCCCGCACACGTTGTCCTTTTCGTACACGTACTCTCTTCGCAAATGCTCTATTTCCTAAATTTGTGGTCGGTAAAACAGGGATATCCGTAAATGCTCCATCCTGTTCCTATTCATCCTTTTTTTTTTGTTGGGTTGACAATACCGATTTCAAGTCTTTTTGAACTAGCACAATTGGATTTTTTTGTTTACCCGGATTATTTGTCAATTATTTCTTTCGGTTCGGTTTCTGTTGGAATCATGCACCTGTTGTGAAAACAGTTACTTATTTTTAGAAAGAGGAGGACGATATAGATACGATCTAGACACATATAATACATCAATCGAGTGTTCAGTTGTGTAAAAACGATGTGGAATGAGTACGTTTCTAATCAAAGATGCGACAAGAAGTTTATAGCATTTTTTATTCCATCCTCGCATTTCTTCACTTCTATCCTCTGTCTTTTCTTCTTCCGCTTCTTCATTTCACCCTAATAATGATGATGATTTCGTTTAGTTGATATTTGTTGTTTTGAAAATAAATTTGCGTACAATTGTGTAATTATGGAAAAAAATATAAAAGACGACGATGGTGGATGGTGGGTCCACTCCTACCTCTCCAACAAGAGAAGAACCCGTGCTTGCTGAGGACTTCGGTGTTAACGAGGGCGAGGATGCGGATGATGAAGGAGATAACAATAATCCGAAGAAAATGAAACAGAAGCGGCAGCAGCATCAACATTCTTTCTTGTATGTGACGGAGCGGGAAGACAGTTTAGAGCCTTCGGAACCCAGCGAGAATCGTCAGTTGTTACAAAGTCACTCCTCTCCACCTCCTCCACCATCCTCCTCTTCGTCATCTTGTGCCACGTCCACGACCAAGAATCCCGGCGTCAGCATTCCGCTGAAGTCAATTATGAAAAAGCATGTACGAAACAAACGCACAAAAAAAGACAGCGTGAACTATATAACATTAAGCCTAAAGCTAGTAGTCATAAGATACAGCAGTTATATCATTACGAATAATGTGCCTATTCATTTTGTGTATACACTTTTAGTTGCACTTTTACTCTTCAGTTTTAGGAACGAAACAAATGGTGGACATGTTTATTTTATTTTTTTGTTGCGTTTTTTTTAGTTCCGTTACTGTACTGCCTTTATTTAGCCAGAAAACGGTTACTATTAAATTGTTGCCATTCGGTAGAGGAATTTTAGAGGATGAAATGTAGAGTTAAGTGCGGTGTTTCTGTACACAAACTGTAAAAGGTTTGCGGGTAGAATTGTTTAGACTTCGTGCAAGGAATCCTTGGTGGTTGGTATCCTTTTTGTGTGTGAAGGTCACCTTGCTGGGTTCTTTGTAGGAAAGATGTCAGTGTCTCTTTCCCTCTCTTAAGCTTTTTGTAGTTCTGGAAGGTGGTAATTAACTATTGTCGAATTAAACATGGGAAATGTTTATTTCCCATGTCTTGAAGAAAACTGTTTCCGAGAGCACAGAACAGGTTTCCGGAGAAAACTTCTCGCCAGGAGCATATTCTGTCACTGTGATCCCTAAAGGGTTTTCCTCCACCCATGTTCTTCCAGCCTGTACCCGGAAAATGGTTTAACCATTCATTTTGGTATGTACTACCACCTGTGTCCATTTATGGTGTGTAGGCTGTTGTATTAATTACAATAAACGCTTTATTTATCCAGCTCCAAATTGGTCGAAGCCCTTCCAGCTGTACATACATATGAGTCAATATTGTCAGCTCTTGTGTATCACAAAGTTGGATTTACAGGCCAGAATTTTTGTTGTAAATTTTATGATTTTCAGTTCAGTTTAATCTGACGCCAATTGGCACGGTTGTTTTTCCCGAGGTAAAGGTATGAGAGAGTATGGGCGGAGCGCAAATGCGTGGATGTTACCTGTTCCTCTTAAAGCCTCATAAACTTCTTTTGAATATAGAAGGTTATGTAAGCTTTCAGATCCTGCCATTATTGGTTGAAGCAAATGAATGCACCTTACATTGCGAAGTGTAAACTAGAAAATACATGGTCAAGTAAGTACTGAAATTTAGTGTAAAGAACGTCGCTGTAAGTGAAGTAGCCAGCGGTTTTCAGTAGTTCTTTCAAAACTTTCGGCGGTAAAGTCAGGTATTACTCCAGGAAATATTTTGAGGCGACAGCATGGGTAACGGCTGAGGCTGAGGTAGTTTCGGGTCACTCTTTGGGGTCATTTAGTGCACACTTACGTCCTAGTATTATGTGCAAAAGTAATTTACTGCTGTTGTGGGTCAATTTTTATGTCAATGGAGTGTGTAAATATAAATTTATGTATGTTTATCGTTTCTATCACATTGGAATATACATACATATATGTTCTTTAGTTTGCACCAAAATCATGTTTCCCTTCCTGCAATTAAAACCTATTCAGGGAATCAAAAACCATGCTTTCCATGTAAGTAAATGATCACCCTCAGAACAGCAATCCTTGCGATTTGTAGGTTCTCGCACCTAACACAGTATACGGTTAATCTTCTACACACGTATAAATCAGTAAAATAATCGATTTTTTAGTTGCATGGATACTTTTTATCGAATTTTTGCTCTTCTTCCTTCACTTCTTGTACATCATTGTTTTGGTATTGGGGTTTTATATTACAATATAAAATTCAATTGCAATATTCGGCTTTCGTAGGCAACACTTTCACCTAAAACTATCCGCTTATGATACAGGTAGCACCAAAGTAGATTTTCAGCGTTACTTTTCGAGATAGAAACACAACGATAACTGAAATTATTTGTGAAAGATTCCCTTCTGATTACGTCATTGAGGAGAGTTTCAGTTTGTAGTGCGGTAATTTTTTTAATTTCACGTTTAGAGTAGCGCTTCTTGTACTTGTTATTGTTCCTGTGACCATTTTTGTATGTAAATACCAATAATTTTTTTTGATAGTACATACGTGCAATAATTTTCACTTAAACATGGTTAATTTATTACTATAATGTTTTAATAGATATTTTGCAAGATTTGTGTATGTACATGTACATATGTATAAGTGATTTTTTTGTATTGGGTGTTACTTCTATCAAATGCAGCATGTGGCTCCCATTGATTTCTCCAAGAATCCTCATTACGAATCGAAGTTCCGCTTTTACGACCGCACACTTCTTGATGCAGTTAAAAACGGAGACCAAGATGTACATATGTTCTTTCGACACTTGGCCCTGTGTCACACGGTTATGGCTGAAGAAAGAAATGGTGAGAAATTTCTGCCACTAATAATCGTATTTTTAGAGGCCAATGTTTAAATGCATAATTTTTTTCTTTGTACTAAGCATAAAGTTCTTCTTTTGTATTGCCATCCCTTTGGGCATATTTTTATATATTAAATAATAATTGTGTTGACGCTTATTTTTGTAATTAATATTCTTCGAATGTTACGAATTATGTAGGTAATCTGGAATACCAAGCTCAATCACCAGATGAGAGTGCTCTTGTCGGTGCCGCCCGTAATTTTGAATTTGTGTTCAAAGAAAGGTCTCCAGACAGTATTACAATATCCGTGCTAGGCCAAGAAGAAGTTTATGACTTGCTGTGCATTCTGGACTTCAATAATGTACGGAAAAGGATGTCCGTTGTAGTGCAGAGGGACGATAGAATTTTGCTATTGTGTAAAGGTGCCGATTCTATTATTTATGAAAGACTCGCTATGGGAAACGATGACATCAAATCTAGAACACAGGAGCATTTAAATGTAAGTTTTAAGATAATGATACATTTGTATTGATATTCTAGCAAAATCTGTAATATTCTAGCCGTTATGTAGTTACTGATTTGAGATTATCCGAATTAAACAAATCTATGTATAAAACATTTTTATCGTGTGCTTATTAGAAATTTGCTGGAGAAGGACTGCGAACATTAGTATTGGCTGTCAAGGTTCTAACTCCAGAGTACTTTGAGAATTGGAAGAGACGACATCACGAGGCGGCGTCCTCGTTGCACAATCGGGAAGAGAAATTAGACGCAATTTATGAAGAGATTGAGAGGGATATGACTTTAATTGGAGCAACTGCCATAGAAGATAAACTTCAGGATGGAGTCCCCATCACAATTTCTAATCTCATGCTGGCTGGCATTAAAATTTGGGTCTTGACTGGAGATAAGCAGGGTATGTACTATGTTGGTTGAGAAAAAGGGATTCATCCTATTTATTTTTTATTTTATTGTATTTTATTTAATTTATTTTTATTGTTCCAATTCGTTGTTTCTTACAGCATACACAACACAAGTACAAGTATACAAGTTAATGTAATATTACAAGTAATGTTTTACAAGCATTGAAGATAGCCCACAACCACAACATATACACATTGAATTTGCTTAAATCTACATGCCAAATGTCAATTGTTTTTAAAGCCGAATTAGCATAGAAAGGGAAGAGGTAGCACATCGACTGTAGAACAGTCTTTTACGGCAATCTCTAAATAGAAGCCAGACGTGCCCATAGAGTTATGAAGACCAGAATTGAGACGGGACTGTAAAAGAGCTACCTAAGTATTTTTTCGTCAATTGAGCTGTTACACCCAACCGCCGTATACTCAAACACTACATTGCTGAACGCAGCTCCATAGGCAGAACTGAACTCATATAACACGAGGCCCCGCCTCGATCATACTATAGTATAAAACCTGTGTCCGCTCCTCATCCTACTATAGTATAAAAACATGGACGCTCTGGGCGCGTCCATGTTATTCCTGTTTATCTTCCTCCCTCCACCACTTCCTAGAATGGACAGTATTTGGAAAATACAAATTTAGCTCTTTATTATAATCCACTAATGCAGTGTAATTTATGAATATGACGTTTGTTATATGGGTAGCAAGTTTACAGCTAAAGCGTGTCTCATAAATTAAGTACTCGAAGATGTGTATCTCCTTTGCACAGATTGCATTACAACGAATAGAGAAACTAAATATATGTTTCGTTCTTTTTCTTTTGCAGAGACTGCAATTAATATTGGTTACTCCTGCCAACTCCTTACCGATGAGATGAACGATATTTTCATTGTAGATGCGTATACTTTTGAAGATGTAAGTATTTACTTGTATCGGCCTTATTGATGTGTTACGATAGTAGTTTTTTCGTTAGCCGAGTGCATTTTCCCACAATGAATTTTTATGGTACATCGTGTATATTTAATTTTCTCGATTGTGTGTGAATGTCAGGTAAAAGCGCAGCTTCTGAAGTATTTGGACGCCTTGCAAAAAGGGTCATGTGCCCCACTGGAGAATCAACGTATGGGTGATGTGAGCATGGTAACATTCTCAGAGTCTGAATATGGTCCCGGCTACCATCCGGGCGACGGAGATAGTTCTCATGATCACGAAGGAAACGGCGGCTACGCTGTCATCATTAATGGTCACTCCCTGGTTCATGCGCTGAATCCTCAGTTGGAGCAGTTGTACCTTGAACTTGCCTCGAATTGTAAGAACTTACATTTGTGAACATGAAATGAACTCTGCATTAATTTAAATTCTTCACAGGTCTAGTAGTCATTTTTTATGTACAAAAGTAAGTCTGAAGGAAAAGTAGGGGAGGAAGCCTGATGGCGTCCGTTTTATTTTTTGTATGGTCGCCATCTTTCTTTTCCTGTAACGTTGCAAGGGAAAGACGTAGGGTCAACTAAAGTACTCGTTCGTTGTCTAAGTTGGGTATTAATAATGTTGGTGATTTGATCCAATGTCTTGTTTGGGTTTATTTTCTTATTGATAGAGATATGCCTATAAAGTACACTTTTGAGGCTATGTAGGATTTTTCTCGGGAAATTCAAGCACAGTGTATGTACTACGTAATAAATGTAGGAGACAGTTATCAAAGGAATATCTTGTTACCAAAACCTTCTGTCTCTGCAGGCAAAGCTGTGATCTGTTGTCGAGTAACGCCTCTGCAAAAGGCTCTTGTCGTGGAGCTGGTAAAAAAGTACAAAAAAGCTGTGACTTTGGCGATTGGTGATGGTGCTAATGATGTCTCCATGATCAAAAGTAAGTGATTGTAATATATTAATATTAATAGAAAGTATGTCCATTCTTTACAGCACTGGTTACAGAGAAGGGAATTGAAGGGGTGGTTAATTACAGAGAAAGATGTTTTAAAATCCAAGCATCATTATTTATGATTTGTTATACAGCTGCACACATTGGAGTGGGCATCAGCGGCCAAGAGGGTCTCCAAGCTGTCCTAGCTGCCGATTATTCTATAGCGCAATTCCGTTACTTGGAGAGATTATTATTGGTCCATGGAAGATGGTCCTATTACAGGATGGCAAAATTCCTAAGATATTTTTTCTACAAAAATTTTGCTTTCACACTCAGTCATTTTTGGTTTGCATTTTTTTGTGGCTTCAGCGCACAGGTGAGACTCTTTTAAAACATTATTAATTTTTATTTACCGTTGTTTGCATGGATTTTATAATACGTATGTAATGTATATTAATCAAAGGAATTCTATTTATATTTATACATATTTGCTTCTGCTTGCAGACGGTTTTCGACCCTATGTTCATCTCTGTATATAATTTATTTTATACTTCTTTACCCGTGTTGTCAATCGGTGTATTTGATCAAGACTGCAACGACGAGTACAGCTTGAGATATCCCAAATTGTACACGCCTGGCCATCGGAATCTTTTATTTAATAAAAAGGAATTTTTCAAATCAGCCCTTCATGGTTTTGTCACGTCTTGTGTTCTTTTTATTGTACCTTACGGTAAATTCTTGGTTTTATGTTCGTGATACAAGTTGACTTTCAAACCGATCGTAGCTGTAAAGAAATTATACATGTGTGTGATTATTAAATTTCTGTATTTTGTAGGAACATATTATCATGCGATTACAGCGGATGGTCAAGGCCTTTCAGACCATATGCTGTTTGGGAGTGTGGTCTCTACTATTCTAGTCGTTGTTGTTACAGCTCAGGTTTGTGCCAATCTTAATTTAAGACACCATCTAATAAACTGTGTCTACCGATTGTAACAATTATCGTACCTCAATTTAAAGTAAGCTAATGTTCATTCACGGTGAAATTGCAGGTGGCTTTGGATACCTCGTACTGGACAGTATTCAACCATGTGACTATATGGGGCTCCTTATTGTTTTTCTTTATTCTGCATTACCTCTATAATTTTGCCATCCAAGGAAAGTACTTGGGTTCCCTAACAAAGGTAAATAGTAAAATGTGCCATTGTTATACATACTGGTGTATGTTTTTAGGCATTATTAGATGTTCCTACATAGTCTATAAAACATGTTTTTTTGTCATTGATGCAGGCATTGCAAGAAGCAAGCTTTTGGTTCACTTTGGTCTTGACTGTAATGATTTTAATAATTCCGGTCCTTGCTTGGCGCTTTTACTTTCATGACGTTCATCCGACTCTGTCAGATCGTGTTCGTCTTAAGCAAAGAGTTTCATCTGCCAAGTAATTACACATTACACGTTCTTTTTTAATCATAACATGTTATCGCTTGAAACTGTTGGCGCAATATTATTTAATTCATTTTGTGACAGAACAAGACATTCTGGAGACAAGGCTTTCCGTACACCTTCGGCTCGGCGGAGCCGTCGATCTCTCCGTTCCAGCTATGCTTTCGCTCACCAAGAAGGCTTTGGGCCTCTCATTACATCTGGGAAGATTATGCGAAAGGTACAACCCAATACACTTAGTCATTGGAATATTTATTTTAATTAAAAACTATGCATTGCCAACAAATAATCTTTTAAATTTTAAAGTATTGCAATTTGCAATGCAAGTACTAACTTGTTGGCTTTATTGGATGTATTTCTTTCTATTTCTATACTTTCCTTGTGTAACTCCGCATGATGATGGTTTTCGGCTTTTGGGCATTGTTCTTCCACTCTGAACTTCTTTGTTACTACTTTCGCTCTCTCTCTGTCTCTCTGAATGCATGTACCTTTCTTTATCCTGCATTTGTCTATTCTTCGCTCTTTCTTTCTCATCACCGTAAATATCTTCTGTTGCTGTAAACTAAATGCATGAAACAGAATTCGGCCCTTTCTTAAGGAAGAGACTAAAACAAATGTAAATCACGCAGGCCAAAAGCAACAACAATCATACAGCAGGCTCTACCGTGGCTAGCCTTGTGTCGAGCGTAACAAGTTTTGGAGCTACGACCAACCCTTCAGCGTTACCTTCGAGCTTAACAAAAAATCCTCGAATCACAATGGTCACGCCTCAAGATCCGAAGCAGTATCATGATTCCGTTCGTTTGTGATAAAATATACAAATTAGCGACAAATATACATATTTCCATTATTCCGCAGCCGTGTTGATTGTCTCTGCCTTTGCGTTAAGATGAAACAAGTAGACTTCATTGAAAACTTCGTAAAAGTTTTAGTAAATTCAGCCCTTTTGTGACAATACAAGAGACAAAAGGATTTTTTTTAATTCTATTGAAAAACTCAGTTGAAAAGCAAATCATTATTACTGACTAATAACCAGGGCTTAAACCACGGGGGGCGAGACCCACTGCTTTTTTGGGCAAAATCCAGTTAATTAAACAATTTAATTACATTATACTTTTATTTAATTATTACAAAAATTTATCAGCCCCCCCCACTTTTTTATTTATGGTTTAAGTCCTGCTAATAAATAGCATACATACACACGCCTGTGTACATGCAAACATAAACGCCAGGTACTGATGCTTGAGGGCATTACACCGTTACGTATTTCCACATTCCGTAGAGATGTTAGAATAAAATGATTAAGATATTTCTAAATGTCCGTGGCAGCAATATGATATAACCAGGAAATCAGTAAATTATTGCTATTTATTAAATTGTTACTACTCCCTTCAATGCAAAAGAATACCCAAATGATTTAATTTTCTATTTAAAAATGTAAGCATCAAGGAGCACCAAATCAATAAGTGCTCTTCTCTTTCTGTAATTGAATATTATGTATGCATAAATTTAAATCGTTTAATGAAACAAATAGCGACAATTAATTACTACTGATACTGATGGAAACGGTCACAGGAAATATGGATGAAAAAGCGTGAATTTTATGATAAAATGTTGAATGCGGAGTTCATAAACATGATAATAAAATTTTATTCTTTAAGCCCCGGTTGTGACATTCATATGGATAAAGTATTTATTTTTAATAATAACAGGATTCAACTACACAACGCAACGTAACAATGAACCGTGATGAACAGACACGTATGTATATGGTATGCATAGGTAATAAACCATTCTTGCGTGTACAAGAGGTGCTTACTCCTCCGTAATTTTGCTCTACTTAACAATTAGAATTCATTCAGCTCGTCTGCACCAGGATGAATATCAAGGTAGTCATTGCTAACTTCATCGATAAAGTCAGCCACTGGGTTGCTTTTGTTTGTCTGTCCTGCATCTTCGTCGTCTTCATCGTTATCGTCGGCTGAAGATTCGCACAAATCAGATCCAGCCAAGAAGTCATCATCCGAGGATGTGCCGGATGAAGATCCCAATTCGCCATCTTCAACGACTATAGGGCCTTCCGACATCTCGTCTTCATCTGAATCTTGGTTGCCACCAGCATCTAAAGAACAAGCGATTATCTTTGATGAACAATGCTTCACTGAATCAGGCATACGTTTGAAAGTTCATTTTAGTATTAATATTCCTGAAACAATGCGAGAGCATACCTTTTTGCATTCGCTCGAGTTCTCGTTGATAACGCTCTATTCTTGCTTTCTCTTCTTTGCGTTTTGCCGAACGTATAGCTCGTTTCTCTCGCAGAACAAATTGCTTGTCCAGTTCAAAGACGTCATTAATTGTCGCAAGGGGAAATTTGTCATCCTTGCGCATCATGTACATAAATATACCACCGGGGGTCCTTCGTCGCGTGTTAGTCTAAAAATATGAAAAATGGTAAATTGACGGTCAATGTGATAGTTTAAGAGCGAAGGGTTCTGGGAGTCCCGAAATACTGAGGTTTGTAATAAACTGAGCGATTATTATATAGCAAGTCGGAACAAACGCTTTTACCTTAATCATTAAACCACCCTTGCGCTCGATTTTAAGAGTCTTCAGGAACAGTTCAATACAATACTGCTTACCCAACAGCTCGCATGCTCGAACTAAAAAACAAAATTAATATAAATGTTATTTTTCATGATTTCACCACAGTGAACGTATTTTCACTGCGTAATTTTTAGCTTCACAAAAAAAAAACTCAGCAAGGCAATGTCCAAGACATAGCAGCACATAATATTCACCAATCAATTGTGTCTTTGACTCTTGAAGTTCATTGGCCATAAAGTATGCGAGCTTTCTTCCTTTCAACTTCCCCAACGTTTCTCTAATTTGTGAGATCGTCATCTGCAGAATTAAAAGAACGTGACACAAATTATGACTCGAATGTTTGTGAACACGAACTGATGGGTAATGTGCTACTTCATTTTTTGATTTTGGGATGTAATAGTCTTACCGATGAGGTCTCGAGAAAGGAATCTTTCGTTAGATGATCATTAATATTACTGCTCCTCGGCGTTTTGCGACTACGAATGTACGCCAGATCATCGTCACTAAGTGCAGCACTACTGACATCTGAATTGTCGTCATCTTCAAAATGTACCCTCTTTGGGCGCTTTCCATTAGATGTAGAAACATGTTTTCTCTTTCGTTGAATGCCCTGGTCCTCTCGCTTGAAGGTGTATGACTCAGGACCTCTCTCGACACGAATCCTTTTGCCGTCCACATCGATAGATTCAAATTTGCTTAACGTTTGCTGATGTTGCTCCTCCTGAAGAACATCCGCCCAAATGTTGTTCACCTTTCTCTTTTGCTGAAAACTAATCATTTTCTGGTCACAAAGAGTGATTTCACGCGACGTTGTAAGCGGTGGATTCATCACCGGTCCCCCATAGCTGTGAGATACGGAGTTTGGATTTCGAAATGTGGGCATAACGGGACCTGGTCCCTGAACTGGCAGAAAAGGCTCTGGAGGCATAGGATTTTTCAAGATTTCACTGACTCTTTTAAACGCCGGCTGTTCATCTTCAGTGTCCGTCCCACTCGTCGTGCTTTCGATGTAGTCTTCTTCGTCTGAATATACCAATTCCGTGGCTGACGAAGCAGGGAGATTGGTACCGACACTGGTTGCCTCCATTGACTCTGGCTTCAGTCCCAAGGAAGGTAGGCCTAACTGGGAAGTTGCCGGTCTTGGCAGGATGTTATAATCCTGTTTACATACGTTATAAATATTTATATATGTACAGACGTTATTAACATAATGTAACTCGACTGTTTAGCTGCACTTCTGCGCTCTAATTCATCCACAAGTGGTCAAATTACAAATCAAGATCACAACTGCGATCAAGCGGTAAAAAATATCTGTTCAAAAGTAATTGCAATGTTTGACTTGCAAGCAGAATGCAGTAAACAAGTAACAACTACAATCAAATAATTACAAAACTCCTTCAAAACCAAGTTCATAACTTTGTATCTTTGATACCTTTCACTAAAGGAGTCTATGTACTGAACTCCTTTTATCTTGTTGCGGTCAAGTACAATTGGTAATAAAAAATTAGGATACATGTAGTAGCAAAAACAAGAAAACGACAACTTACAATGTCCGAGTCACTATCTTCAACAAGCTCTCCATCCTCCAGTGCTACAACTTCAAGTTGGGGTTCTTCTGATCGGGTCGCCCACGCAATCGGGGAAATTCTCTTCGTTTCCGACATTTTGTCACTGCCTAAATTAACACAAAAATGCTCTCGCACTTTTGTTCAACTGACAGATAAGCCCTTTTTTCACCACAATAATAGGAGGTCCGGTAAAGTCGACGAACTTTCACAGCTCTCTTAACGAGTGCCCCACTGTCCCCCACTTTTCCTGACCCCCGAGTTACTGAAGAAGAGTCAAGTGGAAATGAAGAAATGTGTAGTTTGACAGAACATAGGAGACCCTCAAAATTTGCATGGATGTTGAAGACGTGGGTGAGAAAGAAATGGTAAATACGTAAATATATACTTTAAGAAATGCTTGAGGGAAAGAGGAAGATGGGAAAATGAGAATGAGAGAAGAGGAAAAGAGGAAAGTTGGGGGACGACGCAGTAGCTTCTATCCCCTTCCTTCCCCTTGTGACTTAGATAATGCCCGGGTAGTGAAATGACATCTCCACAAGGAAGAGGCACCCTTCGGCTCGGAGTCACCGGAGTTCCTTCCCAGATTTTAGCACACACTATTATAATTTATAATTATATTTCCCACTCCAGAGGATTACATCTCCGTCAATCAAACGTTTAAGAAAAACAGAAAAAGTCACCCAGTCGCTCTTCTCCGAGCCGTCCCGTTGAGTTGATTGAAGAAAATATATTTAACGTTGACCATTTTACGATTTTACCATTTTTCTGTTACCTTTTACGGTTTTACCCTTGCCAAAAGTCAAATACGTATAGCGGTATAGCCGTAGGCACTACTACACTACTAGACACAGATTAGAGAAAGACAGACCAGAGAGCAGAGCAACAGTAGTCAATAATACAGTAAAAAAAATATATGGACAATACTATATGAATATGACTATAAGGGAATTTTGGGAATGGAATCCATCCAGACGATCCAGACGTCCAGAGGCCAGAGTGCCAGAGAATTCATTTATTATTCATTCATTCATTCTTCATTGAGAATGTTCGCTTTTTCGCTTTTCAAACTAGCTCCTTCGGCCCAAGGAAGTTCCCGCTCCTTCCGAGCATTTCCTCGCCTCTCCGCCAGAGGGCACGTCCAGCTCTTTTCCAAGCTCACCACAAACTTTCACCTTCCCACTTTCACCCACTGGCAATTCACTTTCTCCAACACATTCAGAGCGAATTTAATCAACCAAAAGGAACTCTTCCGCACGAAAGTGACTTAAGGCTGTTTTATTCACCTTAATAGATCAGCTATTATTTGACATCATCAGCCAATATTAAAGTTAAGGCTGTTATGATTAAAGTGTTTAAAGAAGGTTGAGACGTTGAGGGATTTCATGTGTCTGAGAAACTGTTTATTATGGAGTTAATCTCTCAAGCAACTCCTGCACAAACGCAGTTGAACCAGTAGAAACGACTTTATGCTACAAATATTTAGTCACACTGCCCAGAAAAGTCTTAGCAAAACTCGTTGACTGGGGTGCTGATTGTGTAAGGAGTAGGAGGTGCCTCGTAATAACTGGAAGGGTTCCCTCTCCAGAGTCTGGCCTTCCTAATGGCAAAACCACACTTGGTTACAATTTACAGTGACATTTGTTTCCAGATGAAAGTCATTAAAAATTAAAAGGTCATGTTTCCATTGAAAGAAATCCCACCTCTTGTAACCCTTCGCCTTCAACGCGGGACATGATTTTTAAGGTGACGGCCTCTCCTTCGTAAAGTATAAAATTCACATCGTAATTACAAATAGAAAAGTCTGTACTGGACTGTGGTTGGAGCGTGATGAAGGTCGTGTGCACATTTCCTAGAATTAAAAGGCGAGATTTGGTCACTCCCTTCACAATCGTCTCCACGTTTTTCTCTTCCACTGCGAATTCCTCTTTTAAGCGCAGGATTTGCCAGGCATGATGCTTGATGATGAGGACGCATTCCAGGGGATTGAGCAAGACGTGTGAGATGGTGTCTTCGGAGAGGCAGTCACCGTCTCGGTCATGATCAATTCTTGGCTTCTTCATGAGCATGGCCGTGCTGTCCGAGCTCACGCTCTCGTAAAACCGACGCTTTAATGTAGTTTTACAGAAGTTTATGAGTGACGAAAATATGCTCCTGGAGTACACAAATTATGTCACAAGCCTGACTACGGACGAGCACATAATGTTCTGCATAAATGTGCGTATTTACCCACTCCTTTTTGGCTGCTTAAAGGGAACTAAATAACGCTCCTTGGGACTGACATTGGCTTCAAAAACTTGGTACAAGTCCGAGAATTCACCCAAAGTATGAGCTTCGTCCTCTTCGTCCATCCCTGAAACCACAGGTCATTTCTAGGTCTCCTGGGAACTTTTTACGCAGGAATGCCCCAGCTAAATATGTAGTGAATAGTGAAGACAACTGGCTTCATGAAATTGCTTTAGAAACATTGTTTATTTTGTGAGACGAATCTACAAAGTAGAAGGAGTGCAAAAATGTAATATAGAGCATTACTTCAGCTACTTCAGCACAGGCAGGAATAACCAAGGCGTACATGCGCTTAGAGCGAGCCATCAGCTAACATATTAATTTATAAAGTGGCGTAGCGTCCGTAAGGGAAATCACACGGTCAAAGCAATAACAATCAAAACGAATGATAGCAACAAGTTCTTATAACAGACTGACTTCCGGGGTCTGAAGTACTCTTAAAAAATTATTTGGGCACATGGAAGGGACAACGACGACTGTGTCAATGTCAAGTCAACATAGAGCCATACATGTTAAACGGCACTTTTAGTATTATACATACATACGCGTACGCGTATATATGTAGTATACCTATCTATATAAAAAATGTATAAATATGTATGTATATACATATCATTATTTGGCTTCTTCTAATACACTAGCTTCCGCAAAGGTGCTATGTGCTAGAGTCTTGAAAGTTTTCAGAGGGGATCATTTTTTTGGTGTCAGAGTGTCAGAATCAGAAGTCAGAATCGGAGATTCGGTTCGGAGAGAGACAGAGAGGGACAGAAACAGAAGACAGAACACATTGAGAAGGTTGTTCAATTTATTGTTTGTAGTTTGTATGTTTAACGTAATGAAATTCTGACTCACTGTCTGCGAGAACGAGAAGTAACGACGTACCGAGTTACCGAGAGAAGGCAGGGGCAGAGGGCAGGCCGGCAGGAGGCACCGGAGGCAGGGTTGGATTGTTGGATAGTTGGATTGCTGTTGACTATTTGTATTGTTTATGTTTTTATTCTTTAAAAAAGTAAACTTTTAAGTTCAGGATTTCTTAGAAATATGGCGAAGGATAGAAGGAATCCCGAAATTCGATCTTCCGCAGACTGCAGCCCTAAAATCCGTTTCTAGTTTCTAATTCGAATATCAAATCCGTTGAATTTTTAGTTGACAAAAGTTAGCGCATCGCGTAATCGCGACTATCTTTGCATAAAGCATATTTTGGTAATGTATACATTATAGGGGAGGAATATATTCCTCCCCCAGTTATTTAAAACGAAAATAACTTTTAGGAGTCGGCGACTAAACCTAGCCTTTAGACACTAAACCTTTAGGAACCGAATCTGTGCTACCATGATGCTGGACTCGGTTCTTGTGTTTATCGACGCGACGCGTAAACATTTCGCGTAAACACAAATGCAAATAATATAATCTATGTATATTTTATATTATTAATAGAACTTATAATTAATGGAAGCATTCACAAACTGCATAATATACATTTTTAATTTGGTATGTATTGTAGTTCGGGATTACGGATTGGGATTAGTCTCAATACTAAACAGGGTGGTGTTGGATGTTGGATTACACAAAATGTGCTGGGAACTGGAATTACGGATTTTTTCATTTTAAAATGGGATTACATTACGAATTACACGCCACAAAATTGGGATGAGTCACTTTTTGGGTTTTTTGAAAGGTCTAAAAATCGCCTCTCTCTAAGTTGGTCAAAATCTGTATTTGTATCAAAATTGTATGTTGACTCAAAAAATTACAAAAAATGTAATACCGTATTACGGTATTACATTTTCTTAGATTACGGATTACATTCCTCAAAACTGAATGTTGTCAAAAGTAAGTAAAATCATTTTAAATTTTAAATGTGTATCACGATCTCTTTATAAAAAACAAAGTAGGCGAAAATATGTGGTGGTAACGCGTTAGCAGTTTTAGTGGATTTTAGTTGCCTAACTTAATTCACGAATTTGGTTTAAAATTTTCTTTGGATTATGGATTATGTACAATAGTACAATTGATTAGGTCTCGAAAGTTGATTACAAATTACTTTGCTTTATTTATTTTAAGCAAGGATGGCGACTTTTACCTTGCCTGGAGAAGACATAAGTCAGTATTACAAAGAAAGCATCCATAATACGCTTTCCAAAATATGCATGTATGCATGATAAAAATGATAAAATATCCATGTATGCTTATGGTACGAGAAAAATTTTGAAAGCCCTTACAAACCGGGTGACAGTGACGTGTGGTCAACATGGAGGTTTTTAGTTGTTCACAATCATACGTGATCAATAAGAAATCATTAATAGGAATTTTAGTACTACAAAAAAATATAAATTGACATATGACACTGCACACACAGAACTACAGAACACGCATGTCACATATAAAAGATCTAACATCTCACCCGGTCCAGCCTAGTAATAATGAGGTAGGGGAAAAGTTTTGGACTTTCTCACTTACGTTGGAAGTTCGGGACTTCCATCACGTCACCAGTCCCTACTCGTCCGTTAGAATGGGTGCATGAAAAAAGTGTGAGGACTAGAAGAAAGTGTGATGTGAAATCATGACACGAACGAATGCCAGGACAATCTCCTAACGTCCTAACGCAGCTCAGACGCCTAGATGATTATTCCTCCCACCACTATTGCATGAAAAAAAAGTAAAGTCACCACATGGGAACTTCTACATGTGAAGCAAATTAAAAAACTAGTGGGAAGGAGGAATGGACGGAGTTCGTCCTTCTTTATACCTCGTGTCCTTTGCCAGGAGGAAATGGGGAGATAAAAATAGGGAGGGAGTAAGCGGGAAGGAAGGACGAGAGAGACATGTAAAGGGAGACGAGAAAGGAGAAAGCGTAATCAGAAAATATTTTCGCTCATCACCAACATTGTCATGTATTGGATCTCCCTCGACTATAAAAGGGGACACTGAATGGACGATGGATATGGACGGGGAAGCAAGGAGAAAGGAGGAAATGGGAAAAATTTCGATCGCACAATACGGATTACATGATTACGACAAAGTCATGAAATCTCCGGTCACAAGACAATACTAAAATGAACCGTAAGGACTTAGAGAGAGAGAGAGAGAGAGAGAGAGAGAGAGAGACGGGGAGTGATCTGGTGAGACACAAGAGATTCCTCGGCCCTTCCCATGGGGAGTAAGACCGGGAAAGATTTCCTTCCAGACTCTCAAGCCAGAAGAAAATTATGTAGGGGACCTTTGTTTTACTTTTACTCTCTTAAGAGGATGAAAGCCTTCTGGTCTTCCCACGCACCCCCACACAATACCAATCCAATGTCCTCTGACCTTTTTTATACCCAACTACTTCCACACAATTCAATAAGTTTGATAGGGGGAAGCAATCGTTGTAGGGTGGCGTTGTAGTTCTCTCCCATCATTTCCTTCCTTCAACCCGCCGAATTATACGGACTTCCAGAACGTCCAGCATATACACACAAAGCGGAAGCTGGAAGCACCCCGCAGTTTGCTTGGATTTTATTTCATCAAATATATAATTTTATTAAATAAAAACCTGCAACCTCTTCGAGAACACATTTTGCTTTGGCAGAGAAGCGTATGAAGTCGTAACTATTTGATTGTTTTTTGTTTCAAGAACACCATATAAATTCATGCCAAAGGATTAGAACAGACGAAATACCATGAAATACCTATAGTAAATTCGAATGATCCATATGTGGATAGGAGCGAATTGAATTGTACATTGAAAGAGGGCCAAAAACGTGGAATGGAATTTGAAGCGAGTTTTTGTCACCATCACCACTCGACCACTCACATTAGGTGCAAAGTTGCAGAGTGCAGAAGAAAAATTATGGTACAAATGAATAATCGACACAGTCTGTTGGTCTGTTCTAAGCCCGAGGGATGATCATGATCAGTAAGGTGACAGTCTCTTGTGATTGTGATGATCGTGAATCGTGATCCTTGTACGAGTATTACAAAGTATTCTATACTATATAAAGTATAAATATTATTAGTATATTAAAGTAATTGTTTATAGAAGAAATCAGAATAAATATCAAGAATCAGGAGCGAACCAATGGAACAGAATACGTAAAATAAAGAGTTTAGGGAACTGGACAGGCCAGCGGTCACGGAAGGGAAGAAGTGTTGCAATGGGAAGGAATAGAAAAGGATCTGAAAGCAGAGTAAAGTGAATCAACATGAGGATGGACAAGATCTGAAGGAGGCCCATCATCCCTTGAACATGTTGAAGGAACTTGACAGAGAGAACTGGGAAGAAGGAAAAAAAGGGGGGAAAGTGCGAAGAAAGAAAAGAGGAACCCCCAAAAGAGAATCATGTTGTTTGGGAAAAGCCCAATTTTTTGAAGGGAAACTTGAAGACCTCAGAATGTACTCACATATAGAGAGCTTTGGCTCTTCCTCTTTTCTCTGTTTTTTTGCGGGTGCTTTTTAGACAAAGTGAAAGTGCTGACTGCTGACAGTGCTCAAGACTTTATAAGTCGATTTACTGGAATGGCTCGACAGATGAAAATCGTAAACAGTCTCCGAATTTATTTGTTCAGTTCAAGTGTGATGCGCCTTTTCCTCTTACACTTCTCTTTCCTCAGTGCACATCCAGTGCTCTCTCTGTCTCTCTCTTGCCCTATCTCTCTGTCCCTCTCAAGAAATATCCGTCACTTCCTACTACATAAAAGAACAACACCAATTCTCTTTACTCACTCCCCCACCCCCCGACCGAAAAAAACGGCGACTATCAATGCCACTGCTAGACCTTTCCTTCCGTTTATTGGGTGCTACTTTGGTTTTTACCCCCTCTTACTCCAACATGCTGCCACCGCAAAATTGGGCTAAAGTACATACACCCTCACAAACAATGTTTGCGGATCCGGGAAAATTATTATTGGGATGCGACAAAGACTGGTCAAGTTATGGCGCTTCAAAAAGCGAACTTTCCAATCAAACTATTTTTTATGCCTCCAGGAGCAAAAGCAATTTGGAAAACGTATTCTTTCAGTCTTTCATGACTATAGTAATGAGTAATTCCAGGACACAGGAAAAAATATGATTTCTGGGGTATTTGCCACTTTTGCATTCACGAAAAACTCAGACCCGTGTCACTGTTTTGTATTTAAAGCTACTGTCCTACATTCTGTCATACACTTGATTTGTTTTTGAGGCTCCTTTGATTTGTTTAACAAAATGAAACTCTTTGGGAGACATGTTTTTTGGATTCGCCATTTTTGTCGTAAAATACTTTTCCAAAGTTTTTACGCCTGGTGGCATAAAACACATATTTTTTGAAAGATTTGATTTTAGAGCTTCGGACTGGGAAATGGTTTGTCGAATCCAAAGGAAAGTTTTCTTTTGAGTCTCAATAAAATTCTCCGTCGAGATTTGCTGCATTTTTGCCTAATTTTTGCGGTAGCAGTTTTGAGTTCGAGGGGGTGGGGTTAAATCTAAATTGACATCCTGTACGTACACATGTACATATGTACGTTTTATTGGGATAAGAAAAAGGTTGCACGATCAAACAGATTATGTTGGCATTCATTCCTCTTCAAGGCGGAAATGTGTAGTTATAGCGAGAAAAATGGTAGCATCCCCATTTTCCCAACGTTTGGAAAAGAAAGATCCTGTCTTCACTCCGTCTCCATTGAATGGGGAGAGAATAACTCTGATCATTCTCCTTCTACTTTGCATGCTCTCTCCATGCAGAATGAGCATCTTCCAGGAAATTTTAAAGCCTCAGTCCTTGAGTAACAAAAAGGGAATTATGTATCTGGTTATGCATGTAAAGAAAAAGGACAAACAAGGGTGGGGAGGAAGGAGAAACGGAATAAATGGGAATTGAATAGGTTATTGACTTCCATGTCAGCGGTATGCCACAGCGCCACGCATTCTCCAGAGCTGTTTCTCTGGATTTTTAAACTATTACGCACTACTATTCTACTGCTATTCTTGTGTGGCAGAAATGAAAAGGGAGGAAATGAGGGGGAATCATAATATAATATGAAACCTCCTCCGACTTGTTTATGTCTCTTGGGTTTCCCGTGGCAAAGGTTCCTTCACCCTCCAGCCCTGCACCCTTCCTCTTTGTCACCCAAACCAGGCGGAGAGAGAAACGTCAGAGTCACAGGAAGCCTTGGATTTGTTCATAACATCATGCTCAGACGATGCATAATCCCAGGCACAATGTCATGGCTTCATCCCCTCGCTCCTTTATTCCCTGTCACCATCAATACGCATAATAAACTTCATAAACGACAGACCTTTAGATCTACTCTGAAGAGAAAATGGGAAACCAGTAAAGCAGGGGAGAAGACAACAAAAGCATTGCTTTGTTTGTGTTTCACAAAACAAAGGATCCCCGGCTTGAATGGATCATTAGATATTGCAAGTGCACATGTTGATCTCGGTCGCTACTCGCAGGGTATCATCGATCCCTTAAAGGATCCAACGGGGCGAAATGGAAGTCTCTCAGTTGTCCACGTAAATATTGGAAGGCATTTCTTGGAAAAGGACATAAAAATGTACCGCTTAGATGACAAGAGGAGTATTTAAAAACAAAGTCGGAAGGGGATTGAGATGAAGGGATGAACCCTCAGGTTACGAAGTATATTTTGGGACAAGGACAACGTCGTTGTGTGAGCACAAAATACAAGTGTGCAGTAAGAGCCGTAAGAGGCTCACAACTGGCAACATCACTTTTCCGTCACGTTATATCTCCGTTTTCTTCACTAATTGCTATTTTACACCAACATCCTCCTCTCTTTTGACAATCTCATCCTTTGTACGCAGGGATATACAGAGACAAGGACGCCACCTCTTTGAGTCCCAACTTTGTAAACAAGTCTGGAGAAAGAGGGGGAGGAGATAGACAGAGGAGATCAAATTGAGATAGCAAGTGAGGAGAACATTATTCTCTCCCCCTTCCTTCTTCCATAACTCCAAGGAAGTGACGAGTTAATATAGTTTGCGGTCGTAATGTACACACTTTGTACACACGGAACGACTTCAAAAACTTCCATCTCCGACTCCGCATACCCAACAACATACAACTACATCCCGTCTTTCCAAGGAATTCCTTGAGAGATTATATTATCGGGCAGAGTTCTCATGAATCGGCTAACGGGAATTCGGGGACCTCCTTGTGTCATTCCTTCCTATGGGAATGCAAAGCGGTATGCTCTATAAATGTCAGGTTCTTGAAATCTAATAACAAACGAAATCCTCTCACCACCCAAGTCCTACCAGCCAGTGTAAATGACTTGTTACCGAAGAAATGTTATACAAATTCTACGGGGATGAAACGAGTGCTGGATACATCAAGATGCTTTGAGTGTGTATTTCGTTATACTTATGTGGACGTCTCTGAGGAAGGGTTGAAGGACAGATGAAAGACAGCAATCAAAATAAATCTCGACCTTTCTTTTAACTCGAGGATGATGAAGAAGAACGAGAGCCGGCATATAAAAGGGCAAACCCCAAGCGAACAAAATGTCACTTTAGACTAGAGCACATTTCCTCCTTTTACTATTCGTCTTATCGTCTTCTGCTGTTCTTTGTGCCTTTAATTTTTTAAGGGAAAGCGTGAACGTGACTTAGAGAAGAAACATTTTGGTCCCACTTGCTTCTCTGACGTCCTCCCAACTAAAATCTTGTGTGCAGATTTTGTCTAAATTAACTTGGCTATACGCGTCTTTCTCATTTTAACTCTCAAGAGCCCGGAATTACTCAGAAAAATTACCCGGAATTTGTCAGCCGCTTAAGTATTTCGGTTGCATATCTATTCATCGTCTGAAGACAGAGTTTTGGACGAGAAAGGGCAAATTACTTACACCTTGCCTCCACCAAAACACATGTGGTTTTGTTGTTCTTTTTCTTAGTGGATCACATAATCATTGTTGTGGTGGAAATTTGAACAGGTGGGTAAACACGCATGTGACATTTCTCCAGACTTTTTCCTGGATTTGAATTCCTGGATTGAACTTTCTCTTCTTTGCTTTAAATTATTCCTCTCTCGAGTGTTCTCACACTCTCCCTGTCCTCGCACCCACACAATTCTCCTCCCTTTCTCCATGAGCTTTGCTATGATTAATCTCGCTATGTAGAAGTTTTTCCACACATTTGCTCCAGTGTTACACATTTGTCAGAAGAGACCACCCATGCTTTTCTCAACTGATTTGCAATTCCATATTTAGAAGTAAACAAAACTCATCTCCGATAAGGAAGTATATACCTGTTGACGACCATGAGGACGAAATTCTGCTCGGGATTAATGCTTCTTCCAGCCTTCCTCTTCATCATCGCACTGGCAAGCGGGATCGAGGCGGGAGTTGCCAATGCTACAGGAGTGGGAATCCCTCCAGAAAATGCCAAGGGAGATCAGAAGCAGATTAGAAGTTCCCAGGCAGAGGTAACACATTTTGATAACATCAAATGTTTGGGTCTGCACAAAAACTGTAACTGAACTACACCATGCGCCATGGACCGAAATATCATCTCATTTCCTGCCTAACTTGCCTTAATGCTCAATATGAGGAATTTCTCTCTTGCCGAGACCTAAACAGTCTATGGAGATCGAGAAAATGTCATTTGTACAAGTTTCCTCGTTTAAAAAACGAAACCATGGAATACATATTCTGAAAGTCTGCAATGTCTATTGTAAAAAATCCAACTTTTTTGTTTTCAGAGTGTCTCGCAGCCCAATTCTACATCGCATAGCAAGAATGGGGGCGCTGCGGAGTTCCTGTCCACGATCCTCCATAAAATCGAAAACTTTGGGGTGAGTTGGGCCTTTGGTCAAGTTGGACTCTATTATTAGTTTATCCTCCCCAATATTCTCCCTTTGTATCCATTTTTTGTATTTCAACCATGTACTCTGAAAAGAAGGTTGTAATTTGTTTGGCAGTATCTTCCTGTTTTGTTGCTCATGTCCGGGTAATACCTACACAATGTTTTCCGTACATGTGTGCTCATACTTTCTGTGGGACACACGCGTTGAACAACAAATGAGAAAAAAAAGATTCCCTTGTGCATTACTGTATTTGCTTAGTGTTCGTTGGTGGGAGGTTGTCATGGACGGGTTGACAAGGAAGGAGAAAAACCGACTGGGACTGGGACTAAGAGGACGACGACGACGACGACGACGACGACAGGAGTAAAACGGGAGGCGGAGGAGAAAGGGAGCGCACGAGAGAATGATGGGGACACGAGGAGCATCAGAAAGGCCACAGAATCCCAGTGAAGGGAGGAGGCGAAGGAACATCAGTAGTTCTTAAACCGGAAAGAGAAAAAACGTCCGGAGCCCAAGGAATCAGAATCGGAAGTTGAAACATCCGTTTGAAGACTGGCGAGGGTAAAAAAAAACTGGAGAGTTGAATTCGTTTCCTAGCACCTTCTTTCATAATGTACATATCTTTTTAGGAAAAAAGCCGTGTCCTCTGTCTTGTTCCCGACCTCACCCACCGTGCATATTGTTTTTGCCCCTTTTTTAGTTGTTTTTTCGCCTCCTCCCCCACATTTTTCTTATTCGCCACTTTGTATTAGTAAAGAAAAATCAGGAGAGAGAGAGAGAGAGAGAGATGTAGAGGAATTGAACAAGTTGGCATGCATATGCATGAAAAACCTAGATCCAGTTTAAAGATTTATAAGAGAACAAACGGGAAAGTTTTCCTTTTACTTCCTTGGAGTCTTAGTGTGCGGAAAGACCGAAAGGAAAATCGCAGGCAGCTTCTTTCACTTCAGTTTTTAGGCACAACTCTAAATGTCGTAGCACTGGGAGAAATTTTATGGAAATTTCGCCAGTCTCTTTCTCTTGTTCCTCCTCTCTCTATCTCTCTCTCTGTCTTTTGAACAAAGTTTCTGTTATGTGACTGAACACATTATCTTACAATGTAGATTTTGGATTGAATAATTATGTTACACAACGATGAATAAAATTGACGAATTCTCTGGGGAAAAGCTTTTGTTTTTGTTTGCAATCATGCTTTAGAGTCTCTCGCACTCGGTGTACTTCTACATCGGAGGTAGAAGCTCCTCTGCCAATCTCCCTTTCCCTCGCCTCGGTCTCCTCTGAGGAAGAAAATCCGCTTCTACCCCAATTCTCCACTTCCACCCATGCACTATCTGTGTTTCCCTATATTTATGTGTACGTATACGTAGTGTAGCTAAGTATGGATGTACATATGTATATACAAAACATATAGTATGTACAGGTATACATAGGCATAGACCTACACATGTATGTACGTACATTGCAGTCCTCATTTTCATCCATTTAATTTTTGGCTTTCATCTCCGCATTTCTAAAACATTTGTTTTGTCCTGTCGCAATCACTTTAAATTGCCAATGCTTATACAGGTACCCCTTCGTATAGGTGAAAGAGCATGGAGATTGGACTTGGAGATGCTGGAGATGACTGGAAATGTATCTTGTACAAGAGAAAAGTCCGCGCGAAGGCATATAAGCTTACAAGGACTATAGAGAAATCCAGACAAACAGTAATTTCTTGACAGTTGGATAATTTCTAGTTCAAACTTGAGCATTTCTCTCTCTCTCTCTCTCTCTCTCTCTCTCTCTCTCCCTCTCAATTCTGACTGACTTCTGTATGTATGCAATTGCTATACCAATAAACATCCAAATTCTTCTGGAATGAGGCGTATGGGGGAGGGGAAGGGAGGGGGAGAGGCGGACGAGTGAGAGAGGAACAACTTATTCTACAAGTCCGGGGGAAGTCCCATCCTCCTTTGGACGGAAGGAGAGAAGGGAGGCGAAATCTTGCCAAAAAACTTTCCCCTCTCTTTGTTTAACTTCTCCGGAAGGGACAAACAACCCTGGGAAAGCATTTAAATTCAAATTACTAATATTGCTTTTCTTCAAGCCTTAGCTCATTTGTAACTCCCGGAGTTCCATCCAGAGTTCTTTGTGCCAGTCCCCTTTAATTTTTCCACCTATTGACAATCACACAAGATTCTGTTTACCAAACAGTGAACGTATACTAATTTGTATATAATTATGACACAGGCGTCTCCGATTTTTTTTTGCTTGAAGCCGAAAAAATAAATTCATGACGGAACAAGGAACCCTCATTAACATCCTTCCCTTTTGCCTGCCTGAATTAATTAACAACTGTAATTACGTCGTCTGTACCGCAACTGTAGCTACAGCGTCGATTAGGGCCCAAGAAACTAAATTAATTATTGTTCATTTTGCAAATAGTATTTCAAAGTAATTTATTCCTGCTCATGAATTTGGGTCCATGTTTGCTTTTTCCTTACTGACATGCTAACATTGGAAGAAAGATGAGAAAAATATATGAGAAAGTGCGCAATTATTGCAGGGAAAGTTGGCAGAAAAAAACAAACTGTGAATGCGTGAACTGTAACAGTTTTAGAAAAACCCTTTCAAGGGCGTGGTAAGCACGAGTCATTGTTATTTGCAAAAAACTTCGCGCTGAAATTTTCGTTTTGTCGTAAAACACAAAGAAAGGAAGAAACCCCCAAGAAGGGGGACATAGCATAATTCCATGTGGGTAAGTACACAGTAGAACTAGAGCGAAACGTGCTTGAAAGGATGTTAGCAATAAAAAGGGAGGGAGAAAGAGGAAAGAATCTGTATTTGAGAGACTTTTTGCCCAGTTATCCCTTTTGAATGGTTGGAGAGGGAAAGGGGTATATGGGATTTTTTGAGCCCACCAGAGGATGGATCCACACCCTGCATAATGATGTGACTCGGAGTAGGAATTTCTCCCTCGCAGCCTCATCTCCCCCTCAAAATACTTTCTCTTTCCCCTTTCTCTCCCTCTCCCCTAAGAATAATGCTCCTGCTCTTGGGAAAGGTTACGTCTACCAATAATTTGAACTGGGCACTGTGTAATGATAGCAGTAGGGCTTGTGTTTCTCTCAGTTCGTGACTTGCCTTATGTTCTCCTCTTTTCATCCTTTCTCCTCCTCTGTCTCTCTCCCCGCCTGTCATGGCCCTTGCCTCTGCTGGCTCCGTTGCAATTTCCCCCACAGGAGCATGTCCCTGGAAGTCATCACAAATTCTGAGCACTTATGACTTCCCTATCTTACCTTTCAAGTAGACACAGAAGACCTCGTGGGTCCGCGTGGCGGAAGAGCAGAAGAGGAGGGCAGGGGGATAAAGGGATACAGTTATTTATTCAAAAGGTATACATTGCACTTGTAGGAGCCCCTCCCCCTCCC
>JAQGBT010002107.1:0-26187 GCA_034698585.1 Disparrhopalites patrizii
CTAAAAAAATTCGGTGACCATTGGCGTTGCTAAAATGGTAAAAGTGACCACGAGACCTAAATTCGTGGGCACCCCTGATGTAAAGTCTATGTAGATTTAATTTTTCGTTTTCATTTCATAAAGAACGCATTTTTTGCACAAGCGTGTTGAAACGCGCCCAAAAATGCTTTCTTTCCGTCATATGTACTTATATAAAATAATATGTTTAGCGTGTAATTTACATCGCAAAATTGTGAAAACGAACGTCCCGCGGGAAGCGGGTACTGAGTACATATTTGAAAAGTACAGTTGGCACTTTATTTTCATATTGAACAACAAAGATTTTACAATAATTATATTTTTTAATCTGTGTATTTTATATACTCCAAAAGTAAATCACTGCGGGCTAATTATAAGAATGGGAAGGTAAGTCATGGTGGGAAATTTTCTGTCGAAGGGATGGTACATTGTTAATGGGTACGTACATATAGTGTCTTTAAAATCACATTATTTATATATATATATATTTGAATATTGCAACAATCGAATTACTGCCTACGAATTGTACATAAAAAGTACATACATTTTGCAAAACTGCAAAGAAATAATGTTATTTTTATATAACCTACTAATCGGAAGGGAACTTATGTACTAAAACAGCACACGTTTTGAAGGGTTTATCTATATATAGGTATACGTAAAACCTTAAAGAACTTAAAATCTTAAAATATACAGTACTGATTATAATGTCATTTTTATATTGCAGGTGGATCGTTTCGTTGACCTCACAGTCTCTTATATGAAGGTGTGAATAACAACGGTGGGCATATTTAGCGTCCAGGTCTGAATTAACCGTGGTATCCCCCATAGCCACCGCTGTAGCCGCCGCCGAATCCGCTCTGGCCGAAACCTCCGTGTCCACCATATCCACCTATAAAAATTAGTAATATAACAAAATAAAATAATTAATAATTAAATAAAAAACAAGGAATAAGTAACCGATTAAGGATTTCGCAGTAGCGAAAAACAGGTTAGAAAAAAAAGGAATTTCTTTGTTAACAACCGAAGAAATTTTTTCGAGGAAGAATTTTTTCCCGCCGTTATAAAAAAACCCGTATAGGGAGACGATTGTAATAGGAGGAAGACGTATATTTAACATACCAAATCCACGTCCGAATCCACCATTATAGGCACCACCATGGCCAGCGAATCCACCATAGCCAGCGCGGTTGTAGCCTCCGTATCCTCCGCCGAGTCCGCCCAATCCGCCGTAACCGGCATAGCCTCGGCCGGCCCCGGCGTAGCCTCTATTAAGTCCGGCGTAGCCGGCGCCGTAACCGCCATAACCTCCAGCGTGGCCGCCATAGCCGGCGCGGTTGTAGCCATTGTAGCCTCCTAAGCCTCCGGCGTATCCTCCCAAGCCGCCGGCGTATCCGCTATAACCTCCGCCAAGTCCGTTATAACCGCCGCCGAGGCCGCCGAGACCGCTGTAACCCCCGTAGCCGCCTTGTCCTAACCCACCATAGTAATTGCCTTCGGCAGTCTCCAATTTCTCCTTTTTGTCCTCCGCGAAAGCAACTGCCACGTAGGCTAAGAGTATAACTGCAGCCTGCAAAATGAAATAAAATGAAATTTTTTTAAAAAAAGAAATAAAATCCATTAAAATAAAGCAATATTCATTTAAAAGATAGTTTATTTTTTTGTAGTACATTTTAAATTAATTTAAAAAAAATTTGAATGGTGGAAAAACGACAATATTTAACTTCGCTGCAGCTTCGATTTACTAAATTTGATCGGTTTGAATTGATTTTATTATTATAATATGTAATAAAAATGGATTTTTAAATGGAAAAAATGAATTTTTAAATTTGAAGGGTTAAACAATTTTTAAATGGTAAAAATGAATTTTTAAATTGAAGGGTTAAAAATAGATTTTTAAATGGTAAAAATGAATTTTAAAATTTGAAGGGCTAAAAATGTTTTAAAAGGTAAAAATAAATTTGAAACTTGAATTGTTAAAAATGGATTTTCAAGTTACAAAATGTTTATTTGGAAATGTTACAAATGGATTTTAAAAGGCCAAACATGAATTTTCAATTAATATAAAATGATTTCGTGAACCAATAAAAATGAATTTTAGAAATTAAAATGAATTTGAAAAGAACTTACAAAAATTCTCGCCATTTCTGACCGATTTCTTCTGTAAAAGTTCGATATTTTTAGTCACTTGCTAATAGCTCAAGAGCAGGATAAACTTTAATATTTTCTCCCTGGTGTGGAAGCGTATTTATACAAAAATATTCCCAACCACAATCCCGTCGAAAAAAAATCCTTTTTCTTCCCCCAAATAAATGTCTCCCCCTCCTCACCCAGTTTGGTTTTGGCCACATACATGAAAAGGTGTCGACTTAGTTTATATTAAAACGATTTAACCCCCAAAGGAAGGTAAATTAAAAATTACATAAAAGCGATCATAAAGACCCAAAAGCACACCTCTCGATTGCATGTTGATTGTCATAATTACTTTTTTTTCCAAACCGCCGTGTGTTGTTTTCATGTGTATAAAAAAAACGTTTTACAAAGAAAAGGGTGAACATTGTGAACAATACGTTTTATCAAAGGTCTCCTTGTCTTTTTTTGCTCTTTCACTCTCATCCTTTCCCTCCACCTCCTCTCTTGTTGAGGTTTACCCTAGGAAAAATCGTAATCTCGTATGCAATAATAACATTCACAAAAGCCACATATCAATTCACGCTTTGCAGCCTCCTCTCCACCCTCTTTTTAATGGGAGGTGAGAGGGGAAATCTTTTGTGAAAAAAGATGAAATGTACAAGATGGGTAGTTTCAAAGAGGAACATAATTTCTGTATATTATGGCACAAGATATTTTTGGTTACTTTCATCTTATTATTATTGTGTTGCATAGCCAAAAATACATTATTATGCTTATGTTGGGGGAATGTGATAAAAATTTCTCTGAGAGCTTATGCAAGATCAAGAGGACGATAATTCAGTTTCTTTTGCTGAGATATGCAATCTTTTGACTGTAAATACACTCTCACTCCACACATTACGTCTAAAATATCTATAAAAGGGTTCGGGGAGCACGTTTTCTGGCTAATCAAAAATCAAAATGGCAGTGTTGTCGGCAGAGGGTATTTTTTTAGTAGTGTTTATTAATTACTAAATTATTGCACTATATTCATTTCTTGATTTCTTGCACCTTGCCAAGTTAACTGCAATCCGCATTTTAGAGTTCCGTATCGATTCCTTTATTTTCATTTCGAGCTTGAAATCATACTTGAAATTGAATTTACACGTCGGTATTTGGACAAAATTTCGGACTGGGTTAAGAATGAGAATTTCGAACTAATTTCGAATGTAATTAAACCAATAAATGTGTAAGTTATTAATCAATTTCGAATATGTTCAAAATAGCCGGAATTTTCAAGTACGAGTCTATATAAGTCTATATAACCAAAAATTCAACTTGAAATTGATACTTACAAATTGAACTTTAATCAAAGGAACCCTAATCCTCATACAGTCAATGCTCTCTATAACGGCTTAGCAAAAAGCTGCCAGAAAAACCTTTATAGCGAATAACCGGTATAATGAAAACCGTTTTCATGGCCGGGGATTCAAGATTAAAGAAAAACCGGTATAGCGTGCGAGAGCGTGGCCTAAAACCGTTATAGCAAAAAGCAATTTATGGCGGGGATTCAGAAAGAAAAAACCGGTATAGCATGTGTGGGCGTCGTCTAAAACCGTTATAGCAAAAGATATTTATTGGTCGGGGATTCAGAGCTTCCCCGGTATAACGAAAAAACCGTTATAAAATAACCATTATAGAGGAAACTTTTAGCATCGAAATGGTCTCGGGTCGGTTTATGAAAACCGTTATAGTGCGAAAACCGTTATAAGGAGGTCCGTTATACATAGAGAAAATTGACTGTACATACATATGAATCATAAATATGTACAGTGGAGTCTCTATAACAAGTCTCTTTATAACAACATTTCTACAGTCGATTCTCTCTATAACAGTCCCCTGTATAACAGTACTCTCGTTATAACAGCAGCAAAAAATGCTCCCCTCAAAAACTTTCTCCATTTGTTAGCATAGAACTGTCTATTCTCTACAACAGTTTTTAGCTATAACAAGCGAAATTTGATGCTTTATAGGGTGTTGTTATAGCCAGAGTCGACTGTATATATATATCAACATTATTTTTTCCGCCCCTGGTGCATGTAAAGTACATATTTTATGTACTATATAACAACATTTCCCACTAACAACACGTTTTCTTCTTCCCTTCAGAGTTGTTATAGAGAGACTTCACTGTATGTACAATATTGTACGCCTTTTTTGGGGAGAAAAATTGCAGTCGAGAGTCATTGTTTTCTCTATGCATTTTGTATAAAGTGAATTCTCTCTATAACGGACCCTTCTATAACGGCTTGCGGATTTTATAATTGTTGTGGGGTCCCTCACGAGATCTTTATAACGAAATTATACACCGCACCGCTCTGTACATACAATTTTTGGCGGAGAAGGTGAATCTTGGGGGCTAAAATGCAAAAAAAATTGCATATATGTGCTATAATGTCATATAATGCGTAGTGCCTGTTTGCTTATTATGTAATGCATCGGCCAAAGGCATGCACGTGTGTCATGCCCTCAAGGGAAAAATTCTCGAAAAGATACAGGGAGAAGAATGTAGATCATAAATAATTTCTAGACCGCTCACGACTTTTGTGTGTTTTATTATCGCACGACACAGTACGATTCATTGTTTTTTTATAAATAATTCCCCGTACGTGCGAAATTTTTTTGGGGCAGGTGATCTGTTTTTATTTTTTGTATCCTGTCACCTTCCTTTTTTTTTGGACAGGCACAAAAATGTGTAAACGGGGATTATTTATTTACTTTGAGCACTTTGTGAAAGTCAAGTGTATTACATAGTGTTCACGATGTTAATTAATGTGCATTTTTTTGGTATAGAAAAAAATGTTTGTTATTTTAGGCATGTCCGAGGAATTTCACTACCGTTTTTTTTATCAGGACAGTTTTAAGTAGAATGCTGGGCTTTATGTTGTACGGAGCGCAGATGAACGCGATACAAATGACATTTAACTGAGGCCAACGTAATGGCATAATTACCGGAACAATCATATGACATGTTGTCATCAAGCTTATCGTTCAGGATTAAGATTATAGCAATCGAATAATCCATGCCCGTTGCTTTATACGCATTTCTTTGCTTTCACAAATCCTGTCTCTTTAACCAGTCAAAAAAACGGTGAAAATTTTCAGACATGATATGGATTTAATCGGGATTTGTAGGAAGATGAACAAACTTGAGGTCCTTCGCCTTTTTTCCGTTGTCTGGCTATCTTTCGACTTGCTGGTTTAATGCCAGAGATTGAAATAGCACAATTGATAAAAAAGAACAAAAAAATGTCTCCTAATTATAAAACGTTGATTTTACGGGAATATCTGTAATGTAATAAATGCACATCTCTGTATATGTACAAAAAATACATTATACAATACATAGAATACGCAAAATATCCGCATGCGGATCTTAGTCATTATAATTTATCTGGTGAATCACCAAAACTTTCTCATTGCGTGAACGACAAAAAGGGCAGAAAAATAATTTTTTGTTCTTGACATTTGCTCTTGGGGCATTTGCTTTTACTTTGTTGGGGTGCTTTTTGTTTATAATTTTATTTGCATTTAAAATCCTTTCAGCAAAGCTGGTTCCGTTTATATTTAATCCTTTCATGTAATGATTCTCTTTTGATATTTTTATGTAAATATTTTTGAAAAAGGAAAATGACCGGAATCTAAGGGAATGAAAATTAACTGCCATTTGCCATATCCCATTGCCTTTAAATCTTAAATGGCACCAAATCCAAGGCTACTGAATGAAGGCTGATTTATTTGTTTATTACCCAAACATATAAAATAGGCTTTTAATACGATTTTTTTATCAAATAAAATGAATAATACCCTATCCATTGCCATAATGATACCTTCTCCAAAACGCAACGTGTGAAATTTAAAATTGCTCTTGAATGCGATGATATTTTGATCCAGAAATTATACACTAATCACATCATAAGTCAAAATTGTTATTGTATATGAAATTATGGGTGAGAGAGTGTCTGAAAGAAAAGTGTGAGAGGATCTATGATATTGTGTTTTTACCGCGGGGGTCAAAGGTCAGCTTCAAACTGTCTTATTTTTTGAACAACCAGAACTGTCAGTATACAAGTCTAGAGGAAACCAAAGGTCAGGGGTTAAACGCACGTGTTTTCCTTTCCACACAATATCATATTTTTGTTCAAGGACTGCGGGGAAGCAAAGGAAGCTTCCTTTGCTGCATAATGAATGAGTCCAATTTTTCCTCTTCAAAATGAACGTTTAGAAAAGTTTAAATCTTCAATTACTTTGACTCTGCGCATTTAAAGAATATAAAAAATGATGTCAACGCTTCCACCTAAAAATAATAGATGTACTTTCCTTTTGCGGTGGTTCCTTATGCCGAAGGGCGAGAGGGCACACTTGAGCTTACGTCATGTTGCACCGTAAATTGTTACACATTTTATTCCCACGATAAAAATGTGTCATTCCAATAAAAATTAATGTTTTTGCGGTATTTGTGCATAATGCATTACGGCCGAAGGCATAGTAAAATAATTATACAGTAGATGCTTATTTTTTTTGGAGCTACCGAACCTACCGCAAAACAGTAGTAAATGGCAAGTTAAATGCAAAAAATATTCGAAATATTTGTGGATTGACCTAGGTCTCAATACATTTTCTAACTCTCTAATTTCCAAGGCTGGCAATCGGAATCGGAATTGGAAGTTTTAATCGGAATTAATATAAATTTCTTGATAATTAGAATCGGAATTGGAATGGATTATCTGTGCATAAAAGAATTAGTATCGGAATCGGAATTGCAGCTGCAGTGCTACAATGTAATTGGAATTCAAAGAATAAAAATTCCGATTCCGTATTTTTTAAATGTTAATGCTATACGTGCGTTTCGCGGGGAAAATTTCTTCACAGAAAGATGTGTTTTCAGGCGGTTTGTTCACTCTTTTTGAAAGTCCAATTTTTGAATTCAATTTAAAAAAAATGATCGCGTCTTTAATCATGTTATTTTTAATTTTATTATACATATATATTTACATTATAATTATGTCTTCAATTATATACATATGTATATAATTAAGTCCAAAAAATAACTGAAATGGTCAAGACAGTGAGGGCGGTCATGCTAGTATATTTAACGTGATTTAATCAAACAGACCAAGGCAGCTTGCTGAAACGTTTATCATTGGCGGCTGTTAGTAGTTGTTTTTCCGCATACATATGCTCAAAACCGTGAAAAATGTGACCCCTGATAAGCTTTGAGTGATTCAGAAAATAGAATCCTGGAAAAAGTGTTAAAAAAAGGATTTTCCGAAGGGTAAATAAATATTTAGCTTGTATTGTAAGAATTGTACCTATATAGGAATCGGTATTGGAATCGGAATTCGGAATTTTTTTTACGAATACGGATTAATTGGAATAGAATGTTTATCTCCGATATGAATTAATTAGAATTTTAATCGGAATCGGTAATCAATTTGTGCTGGAATTTAAATCGGAATTAGAATTTGTATTATAAAAATTACCCACTCTGCTAATTTCTGCCACTGATTTTCAGTCATTGAATGCGGATTTTAAATTCTTTTTGCATGTAAGAACTATTGCGGTTATTTTTATTTTGGTATATTTTTTTGCAATTTTCTCAGTGCACCCCAAGCATCATTAATGCACGGCTGAAATGCAACCAGTAGCTAATATTATCTTTTTTCGAAATGTCTATTTCTTGGTGATGTGTGCCTCTTGATTGTCCTGATAAAAAAAGTTAATTACATATAACAGAATAGACTCATCAACACCAGGAATGAATGGGAATTGCCCCTTCAAAATTAATACAAGAGAAAAAAAAATTGAAGGACCTCATGCAGCACCTGTGGAATAATTGCATGTGTCAGGCGGATGTCAGAGTGCATGACATTAATTAAGTCCCTTTGATTATTTTCTGTTATTTACTGTCACTTTTGTGGCAAAGTGGCTTTACAAGCTCACGTAGATGTCTTCATTATTAAGACATCTTTTTTTTTTCAGGAAGAACATGGTCCTCCTGACAAGTTTGCAGTCACAATTACACCTCGAACGTGATGGAGCTCTTTGTCCAGATTTTTTTTCCCCTGATGTTTTAAACCGTTTATGGAAATATCAAAGCTGGAAAATGGGATTTTAATGAATTAAAACAATTTAATGCAGGATGAAAGTGCGTATTTCTTATATGTAAGTATACACATTATATGAGATGAATAATTAAAGGGAGAAGTGTATTTATTTACGGTGTCATTTTCTTTATTGAAATTACGCAAGTTTTTAATAGTAATGTGGTACAAAGAACGGAGGAGAATCTTTATTTATTTATATTTATATGTATATATACATGCATTTGCGTCTGAACAAGAAATTCGTGATTGAATACGATCTTAATAATAGTATAAGTGTGCCCATCATCACCTGCGTGAAAGGTGTAGCCAGTCGTGAGTTCGAGAGTGACATTCACAAGGACTTTCGAGTCAGGACTGCCACAAGAGATTTTTGGGGAGAACATCAAACCGAGAAAAGAGACAAAAGTTATTAGTGGAAAAAATCGCTGAAAATAGCCAGGAATAATGCAAAATCTGCTTTATTTAATGCCGTTCTTTTTTTCCTTTTCTTTTTTTAATCACCCAAAATTTTTCATGTTTTATACATTATAAATATTAATAGTTATATGTATGACATATGTCCATGTGTATGCTGTGAATATTTATAATTATAATTTATAATAATATTTAATATTTAAATTTATAATTATTTATAATTAAAACGGACTTTTCAGTTTCGTTTCGGCCACATGGGCTAACCCTCGGAATAAAGATTCAATCCACACGCTGACTTTTTCCTCTGAAACAAATGCTGAAATTGATGAGAAATTTTCAGTTTCAGATGAAATAAGTTCTGTAATTTATATTATTTTTTTATTGTATGTATTTTGATTATTTTTATAACGTTATTGGCTGGAACTTGTACTTTTAATGGGATAATTTTAGCTAAATTACAACGGCGCTTTGAATTTAGACAACTTTGGGCACATTTTTGATTTTTTTTAAATGACTGGATAGAAGCGTTCCTGGGATTATTTTTGCCGTTAAATGCCTTGTCATTTTTGAAAAAGCAGTTAAAAATTCACGTTTTTTCAAATTAAAGAACGGATGTCTTGTGATGCTAAAAATGATGCAAAGTACTTACTATATTTTAAATTTAAGTCAAAGGACAAAATGAAAGGAATAATGCCAAAAATAAATGAAATTTTGTTGTAGAAAATTTTTCAGTAAAAGATGCTCCAATCGATACAATTTTTTATTGCTTGCAAAGGTTATATAGAATGCCCTTTCTATGTATTACATTTTCCAAAAGCAATACATGTTACAATTATAATTAATTGTATATATAAAAAAGGAAGACAAGTTTCGTAAGGGTGTGGGATACAATTAGGGATATAGATATCTACATATAGGTAATTTTATATTTCTAAAACAAAATTTAAAAAATGGAAAAAAAGTCACACTCTCATCCCGAGTGGCCGGAAGGTTCACACAAGAAAAGTCAGGATGAAGACAAGGCGGTGTGTTGTATAGGAATGATCACACAATGGAAATATCGGTTGAGGGGGACAGTTTACCCGTAATAGGCTTGGTTGTATCCACCAAGACCGCCAAGGCCACCAAGACCGCCCAAAGCACCATCTACAATTTAAAAAAAAGTATTTTTATTTATTTAATAAAAATTTATTTTAAATAATATTTAAAAGTATCGCAGTCTAAAATGCAGTAAAATGGCACACTCGCCTATAAAAGAAATTGCGCCGATACATATTGAATTTTTTAAAATTCGTTTTATGCTTGGCGTACAAATTTGCACGAATTTAAAGCGCAGAAATTGTTTCGCACTGGACAGTGTTCAATAAAATTTGTCCATAATTATGTCCAAAGTTTGTTCATAATTATATACAAAAAATTTCACTAATTATACCTAAAATGTTTCCATAATTTTGTCCAAAATTTGTTCATAATTATATCCAAATTTTTTCATAATTATATCCAAAATGCTTTCATAATTATCTCCAAAATTATTCCGGGCAAAATAACTCACTGTATCCAAGTCCAGCGCCTTGATAACCGAGTCCACGGTAGCCGTTATATCCGAGGCCGTTGTATCCGGCGTAGCCAGGATATCCCAAGCCATTGTAGCCCAAACCGGAGTAGCCCAGGCCGTTGTATCCACCATAACCGGAATATCCGCCTAATCCACCATAGCCGAAACGGTCTAAAGAAAAAAAATTCAAATATGAAGTCGTTAAAATTTTTTTATCTAAACTCTAATGACAGGACAGGACGTGCTCTGAACAAATTTTAAATGTCAGGAAGCCACAGCATTTTCAAAAAAGTCGGTATTTTAAGCAAAATTTATATACTGATTTAAATTTATATGGAATAATGAAGGGAAACTCACTGTAAGGGTTGTAGCCACCATAAGCTCCGGCCAAACCACCGACTCCGTATCCACCGTACAAGTTACCTGTCAACATGTTTCCAGCGTCATATCTAGTTGCTTGTGCGGTCAAAATTAAAAATCATGGTACAATATTCCCCATAAAGCCTCTTTTAAATATTTCCCCCACTAAATCAAAGAATAAAAAGTAAAAAGAGGCTGAAAACATTTTTTTTTATATATTCTAAGTTTACCCTCGGCGACCTCCAATTTCTCTTTCCTCTCAGCAGCAGCGACAGCCACGAAGGCAAGCAGAGCGACCAGAGCCTGGAAAGACATTTGAATTAAAATTATTTAGAATATTAAATAATATGAATAATTAATGCAAATACATTAATTAAAAACTGGTCTGTAAATATCTACATTTAATGCTGGAATTTGTTTTTAATTTAAATGTATTTAATTTAATTTAAAAAAAACCGTCCTACGAAATTTCAGTATTGTTAATAGAAAACCAGGGAATTTACCAAAATTTTCGCCATTTTTCGAAAAATGTTTACGTTTCCCAAAGGATAACTTTTTGAAGAAATTTTTTTGGAGAAGAAGATCCTTTCTTGATTCAAGAAGTGCGGAATTGAATGTGATGTCCGATCGAGATTTGGATCGAGTTTATATACCAATTTGGAAGAAGGGCAATCTCGATTTTTTGTCATGTCGCATGTCTCTCTCTCTCTCTGTCTGCCCCACGAAAAACAGGAGTTTCCTCCATTTCCCCCTTTTTTACCTTTGCCTTCAAATTACGACAAAAAAGAAGGATATCATTTTTATTGCGAGACGGCAAGATATAAAAAATAAATAAGAAATCCTCAAGCGGCGCCCACTCAGGGTAATCACGGGTAAGCATTCCCCTTTAAATCAATGATAGTACATATGTTTTGGAAATCACTCTCATTCCTCTTTATAACATTAATATACGTACATGAATCTATTATTACATTACATTATCACATATAGGAAACACTTTTTTTCGTTGCTCAGGTAAATCACACGTGGAGCTCCCCCAGAAATTAATGCATGTTTTCCGTCACTTTATATTATTAAATCGTGTCCATTCCCTCTCACTCTCTCCAATAAAAACATGTAGTACTTGTCAACTTGACACTTTTCCTTACACACAAACACGTGGCCGTTTATACAAAAAAATGAAAGGGTTAAGGAGCAAGACAATTTCCAAGGTGTGGACCTCAGCGGGGTGAAAATGGCTCATCTTCACTTATTTATGACATCAAAAATCCCTTTTTGAAAGTTCTATACAAACTCTTTTTTTTGGGGTCTAAAAATATATATTATACCCTCGAAAAAATCCTTTTTTTTGACAGGGACATCATGGGGCGAGAAGGTGAGAATTTGGGATGTCACATATAATTATTCGTAATTTTTTTTCCTTCAAACCCGTTAATAGGAAGGTGCTGGTGTTTTGGGGGGGAATCAATTTAAATCATGTCTTGGGAGAGATAAATGCTCACACGGCATGTCTTGGTTCATACAAATAAATAGTAAAAAAAGAATTATTAAGTATATTTTATATTCTTGTTTAAATACAGTGTTTGCTGTAGGCATTTAATGCCGAAATTACGCAATGAACAAGGGCCTCCCACAGGGGAAATGGACAGTTGTTTTAATGGACTTTAATGGGGAGAGAAATTTTCAGGGGTGAGAGTCTTGGTGGATTTTTGCATGATCTAACACAATTCCTTATTACATTTGTATGAAATGTGTAATTTTTTTAAACACATTTTGGATGCAAGTGGCACTTAATTTTTTTCTGTTACATTTTAAAGCAAAATATTATATAAAAAATAGATAAATATAAATAACAGAAACAAAATTTCTGAGGCAAAATATCTAATCATGGAATTTTATTTCTTGTTTTTTTTGGAGATTTATAGCGCAGGTGCATGCAGAGGTGAATTGTGAAGGAGGTGGAAAGGCCTTAATTGGGACACTTTCATCAGCTTCAATTATTTAGTTATAGGAATTTGTTTGTGTGTAGATATATGCATATGAAATTCGCTCTATTTGAACGTATTTGTATGACCTAACAATGGATTTTGTTGGGATGGCGGGAGAATTCTTTATGAATTGCTTTTTCTTTTTGTATATCCGGTTTCTCGTGGACAAAATGGAAATTTATCCACAAGCAATATTTTACCTGAGCGGAGGAATTTTTAAGCAATTTTATCAGCATTATGCAAGTATAGTCATTCGAAATATATCTCTCATATAGCAATTCAACATTGGAAAAAGCTACAGTTAATTTATTCGACCAGATTCGATGTCCAGAATTGGTAAATAATTTATTTTGGTGATAAAAAAATTTCTTGAAAATCTAGAAACGAGAACCAAGCGCTGTGTCAGGTCAGTGTGAATTACGGGGGCAAAATGGCATGTCAAGTGATGAACCAAACCCAAGTGTTGGCACATATATTTTGACTTTTCAAGATAAAGTAGGAAATGATCGCTCTGTGATAACTCCTTTATGTAAATGGACAAAACAGACTTGTGGTAATTTATGAAGTTTGAGATTAAAAATGAATACATTAAATGCAATTTTTACTATTTTTTAGCAGATAAAGCTGCGGAGTGCATTCATTTTATCCAAAAATAAGAAATAAGATAATGATGTCAAAGTTTGCACTTGAAATTTCTGTCCTCAGAACAAATGTTGTACTCCGTGTCTGCCTAATTATAATTTTAAATTAAGGAAAATTATTTTTGATCCAAATAGAAATGAAGTGTTGTTTAAAAATGTGGCTTTTTGCACACGAAAAAGCGGATTTTATTATTTCATCAAGGCCTTCCACTTTGTGGATGCACATGGATATCAAAATTTCCCTCTCTTTCGCTCTCTCTCTGTACCGCTGTTATATTATATAATATTATATACATAATATGTGGTAATAATGTAATGCTTGTCAGGTTAATTAATAGGCCCTCTTTTCAAGTGCGCTGACATCTTATCAGCCTCTCACGCTCTTCACTCCCGAAGTCGGTTGTGTGTCCTTCGGCTGTTCAAATTTAAACTTGTGTAGAAATGCCCATCCTCCAGAATATTTGACAGTGAAATCTTTTTGGGTATAGGATATAAGACAGCGTCGAAGAAGAAGAAAATATGTGATCGTCTCCACTGAGAACTTACCAAATGAATTTATCAAATGGTCTTCTTTCTTTCCTTTTTTGCGAAAATTTATTTGTCGTACAGTTATATCCAAGGAATGGCATAAAAAAATATGATTAAAATTCGAATTAAAGTACGCGTTTTTCCAAATTATGAATACAAATTTAAATTTCGGATATCTAAAATATAAATTCCAATTCCAATACAATTTTATCTAAATATTCAGACATATAAATACGTATACGTATATATTCAATATATTCAAATACTTTTCGAATACTTTTATACAATTATTTGTAATGCAATCTGACATAATTTGTAGCTTCAAATAAACGCAAAATCAATTCACAAAATTATAAATTGACTTTGCAGCTCCGATTTTTCAAAAATCGATGCTTTTACGGACGAAATAGTTATATACCGCCAATTGGAAAAATCGTCGTTACAATGCCTTGATTTTACAATCACAACCTTGCCCGAAGGAGAGAATTACCAACAATATTTTTCTAACAGAAATATGGATGCTAATTCCGATTAAAATACTGAAGAATATGAAAATAATTCCGATTTGAATTCGAATGCCGATTCGGATTTCATATCTTGGTTATATCCGCCTACTGCAAAGGCGCGCAGATTTAGTCAGCTAATGTAATCCATGAATTTTATTATCATATTTTAGTTTTAATTTTCCTATTTTAATATTACAGTGGAGTCTCTCTATAACAGCATCCAAGGGAACCCAAAATTTTGCTGTTATATAAGGAATGCTGTTATAGAGAACACTATTAATATGTATTCCATGTACAAAGTGCGGCGAATTTCCTGACGTTATTCAGAACATGCTGTTATAAGGGGTGCTGGTATGTAGAGACTCCACTGTATAATTGCTTTACTATGAGACTGTCTTCGCAACCGGGAATAAGCAAAATTCCATTTACGACCGAGCCACCTGAACAATGAATCTGAAAATCAGCGGAATATTCTGAAGTAATTCAAAAAATTACTTAATCCAAAATAAATTAGTGTTAAAGATAAAGATAAACTTAAGATGGACAGAAAATTCGAAGACAAAATGTAACAACCAAACTAATCACATGTAAGAATATACTAATTGCTCAGCGTCTTTGGTACATGTCTGTAGTGCTATTGTACACATAGTAAAGAATGTACTTTGTATTTGAAATGGCAAATAAATCTATTATTATTATTATTGAAAAAGCTTCATGAATGCCGCGGGAGCCTGCGAGCAACCTCCGCCAGAAAGCAAATTGTGGCCACAGAAATACCAGCTAAAAAAAGGAAACAACCCGGAAAGAAGTGCTTCATTCTAATAAAATGTCCCTTCCCGCCGTCCCACGTCTTCGCATTCAACACATGTCTCCGCAAATACTCCATCACCGTCGAATTCCCATTTAAAAGCCACTTTCTCCCAGTTTCCCTCCAGTACCTCAACGTGTTCTCCTTCCAACGTCGGTCCAGTCCAGCCTGCATCACTGTTCCCGCCACGAAATTGATGTCGTCATAATATTTGGAGTTCTTCTGGAGAATAACGTGGTTGTACTGGCGCCAGTTGAACGCTGCTTCCTGGAACGGGGCGACTTTGAAGGTGAAGTTCCCGGCTACGACCGGACTCAGAATGTTCAACCAACCCACACAAACATGCTTGTTCTGCAACAGGACATTCCGAAGACAATCATATTCACTTTTCACCCCTTTCATCCGCCTCCCCAGATCCCCGAAATTCAGCTCATGGCTTGTCTGGTTGAACAATACGGAATCCATTGAGTCCCGGAGGAACATTGTGGAAACGGAATAATCCTTTCGTCGGGCCAATTCCACGGAAGTCCTCGGGATTTCCTCGGGCACGGGCGTCGTGATGAAAGCCAGGAGATTGCAATTGTAGCAGACGCCGATGATCATGCTATAAAAAAAGAAAAGTGAGCCCGTAGACCGCCATAATCTGGAGTTTCCCTGGGCTGGACATTGCTGGAGAAATGCCTGGATGGAGAACCGGATGGAATGGAACGCATCCGCGCCCTTATTTACCCGGGACGTTTGTTTTTCCTTGAAATACAGCACAGGAATTATTAGGAGGTGCGATGCGCCAATGAGAAGCCAGATGGCGCTGGTGAAGGGATGGAAAAAAGCGCGCCAAGTCAATTTCAAATTTGGGACTCGTTGGTAGAAGAGCCAACTGGAGGTGATAATGGGCGCAGTCACATCCGTCTGGGCGTATCGAACAGGATTCGTGCCCAAATTGACCAATATATCCAAATCGTGATTGGCCACATCGGCCATGTAGCTTCCCAAGGAGCCATTCGTGAACTCATCCAGCGTCCCGCGGGTCATATACAAATTTACGGTGAAGTTATTGACTCGTTGCAATTCCTGGAGGATCATGTAGGACAGGCCCAAGCCCTTCATAGGTCGGCCGTCTTTGTCCAGCACCATGTACAGGCGATAGGTGTAGATTCCCGCGCGTAAATGCTGACCACGTGATGGCCGCCATTTTGCTGGATAAGGTTGGATGGACGTTTGGCGGTAAAATTTAAATTTTCCTGGCGTTCCCACTTCATTGTATATTTGCTTGGTGCGGAGATCCAAGCCAAATTTGTATTTCAGACGCTGGGTGGATTGCAGGTTAAAAAACGTCGTTAAGAGGGAACGATCGGAATTAATGATGACATTAAAAGAATTTTGATACCTGCCTACAGGCTTTAAATGATCTGTGCAATTTTCCCAAGTTTCGTTGTTCTGGGGGAGAAATAAAATATTTAGCTGGTGGGAAGGGAAAAATTTGTACCAGAACGCTGTTTGTCTCTTTACATTTGTTGGTGTCCACGAGGTCTGCACTGTGTAAGTTTTGGCGAAGAACGACGTATGATGATCGTCTGCGTGGCCATTAATAATTTTTAGGGTAAATCCAGCTGATGTTATTTCTTGTGGGAAAAATGGGGACAAATATGCTTGCGAAATGGGTAACAAATTTTGAAGGAATTCAGATTGCCCATCTATGGATAGAGCACCGACGGCAAGCTGAAAATGGAAGAAATAAAGAATTTCTTTGAAGTTTGCCATTAAGAACGGGTGATCCTTTAATTAAAATGTACTGCCACGTGTATACGAAGCGTATATTATGTATTGTTGGACAAATTCCCTTCTGAGCCAGAGGAAGATCTCTTACGCTTTCCTCTTTTTTCATAAAATCCGAATAAGGAAAGTACAATGTGCCAGTAACAGATAATGAAGCCGGAGAGAATTTTTACTTGGGGAGACTTTTAGTATTATTACATTGTCCTACAAACATTTGAGTATACATACACAAATTAAAAACTTAATTATATACACGTTTTTAGTACTGTAAATTGACGCTGGTAGAAAACATTTGCGTGTACATAGTACACACGTAGTTTAAAAATTAGTTTTTTCTATGAGGGCGTACATTGACTGCAGAGGGGAAAATATTTTACGAAATGTTCCTACCATCGTAGGTACACCAATTATGGGCATTTAATAATATTTTTACTCTTTGCCAGTTCAATATTCTAGGTTTGCGCCCTGTGGGCTGTGACCTCCTTAGTAAATAAATGGACAAACATTATACAGTGGAGTCTCTATGTAACAAGCCTCTTTATAGCAACATTTATCTATAACAGCCTAATTTCTTCCGCTCTTCGCACATGTATGCAGCATATTATATGTTCCATAAAACAACTTTCCCCTGCAACAATATTTTTTGCCATTCCCTTCAGTGTTGTTATAGAGAAACTCCACTGTAGCAATTTTTCTCGTTCGTAAAAATGTTTACATAATTTTCGCGTAGTACTTCTTTATTGATTATCAAATGCGTTGGTAAACATTGTTCATATTGTTCGATGACAAATTGAGACGCCGTGTGTTTGAAAACACGGATGTAAATATGACGTCATTTAAATAAATAAAACGCCTTTGCGTGTTGGGTGAATTAATTAACAAAGTGCAAGGAGTGGGAGAAGAATGTTACAATTAGAAATGCCACTTTTAAAAAGAACGCAGTAAACCAAGGCGTAGTATAGTTTCTATACATGGTACATTATTTATTTTTAATTTACTTATTACATATTTACATATGTACTTTGAATTAATGTAGCCAGAATCACGGTATAGTAGCACTAATAAATAAACCATTTGGACAAAAGCAGGGAAACTGTTGAAATGAACAAAAATTATGAAAGCACACCTAAAAATATATCAATGGGTGAAATATATAATAAAATAAAGAACAAGCGAAGAAAACGACAGGAATTTGTGAGAACAGAGCAACTCGAGATTTTATAGCTCTTTACTCTTTTCTCTGTCTCGCAAAGTTTACCCTTTCGTCACGCAATTGTTTTTGCTTGTTAGCTCTTTTCTCTCTTCTCGCTCTTTTCTCGATGTCACCAATCTTATCCTCACTGTCTCACGTGAACTTCACGGATGCTGCAGAAGCCTCCGAGCCCAGATCTCGGCCATAAAACAAACAGTGCCCAAGGAAATACCGACTAAAAATAGGAGACTAGCTGGGAAAAAATGCTCCCATCTAACAAAATGTATTTTCCCCCCATCCCACGTCCTTGTGTTCAGCAGATGTCCCCGGAGAAATCCCATGACCTTCGACCGATAATTTTCTTCCAGAAGCCACTTCCTCCCAGTTTCTTTCCAGTACTCCAATGTTATCTCCTTCCAACGCTTGTCAAATCCAGCCTGAAACACGGTTCCTGCGACGCAATTTATATCCTCGAAATATTTGGAGTTCTTCTGGAGAATAATATGGCTACACTGCATCCAGCCGGAGGCTGACTCTTGGAATGGCGGGGCTTTGATGGTGAAGTTCCCAAAAATTATCGAGCTCACAAGATTCACCCAATCCACGCAGATGTGCTTGTCCTGGAGGATGACGTCCTGGAGGCAATCGGAGGTACTTTTCACCCCATGCATGCGCTTGTCCAGACCCTTGAAACTCAGTTTTTGGCTTGTTTGGTTAAATAAAACTGACTCGGCCGAGCCCGGATGGAATGTCGTGGAGATAGAATAATCCTGACGCCGGACCAATTCCGCAAACGTCCTTGGGATGTCCTCGGGCACGGGCGTCGTGATGAAAGCCAGGAGATTGCAATTGTAGCAGACGCCGATGATCATGCTATAAAAAAAGAAAAGTGAGCCCGCGGACCGCCACAGTCTGGAGTTTCCCTGGGCTGGACATTGCTGGAGAAATGCCTGGATGGAGAACCGGATGGAATGGAACGCATCTGCGCCCTTATTTACCCGGGACCAGGGTATTGTAGATTACACAGAATTTTGCGGGATTACGGATTACGGATTATTCTGATTTTTTTTTGGATTACGGATTACACGTAGACTTTAGCGTTGCCACGGGATCACGGATTACGGATTACACTAAAATTGTTTTATATTCTGGATTACGGATTCGGATTACTGTAAAACGCTTTGCATTGTAGTCCCGGATTATGGATTACGGATTACACATGTAATTTTTCCCGACAAATCCTTATACAGAAGAAAATTTCAACAAAATGTTTCAAATGCTGTTAGATTTCGAAAATACTGCTATTGAATATAAACTATTTTTGTGAAAATTTAATACAATTGTTTTCTTTGCCGAGGAACCGTAATCCTAGCCACCGAATTCAGTTGGATTACGGATTACATGCTGATATTTTTTTTCGGGGATTACGGATTACTTCATTTTTTTTAACTCTTTGGATTACGGATTCGGATTACGTAATCCGTAATCCGAATCCGTAATCCCGGGATTATAATCCGGGATTAACAATACCCTGCCAGGGACGTTTGCTTTTCCTTGAAATAAAGCACAGGAATTATTAGGAGGTGCGATGCGCCAATGAGGAGCCAGATGACGCTGGTGAAGGGGTGAAAAAAAAGCGCGCCAAGTCAAATTTAATTTTGGAAATCGGTGATAAAACAGCCATTGCGTGATACTTATGGGCGATGTCACATCGATGAGTGCATATCGAACGGAATTCGTGCCCAAATTGATTACGATGTCCAAATCGTGATTGGCCACATCGGCCATGTAGCTCCCCAAGGAGCCATTGGCGTACTGATCCAGCGTTCCGCGCGTCATGTGCAATTTACGGTGAAATTATTGACTCGTTGCAATTCCTGGAGGACCATTTTGGACAGGCCCAAGTCCTTCAGAGGCCTGCCGTCCTTGTCTAGCACCACGTAAAGTCGATATGTATAAAGACGCACGCGTAAATGTTGTTCACGTGACGGCCGCCATTTTGCTGGATAAGGTTGGATGGACATTTGGCGGTAAAACCGAAATCTTCCTGGTGTTTCCACTTCGCTATAAATCTGGGCGGTGCGGTGGCTAAGGCCAAATTTGTACTTGAGACGCTGGGTGGATGGTAGGGCAAAGCAATTTATTAAGCTGGCGGGATCGGAACTAATGTTGATATTAAAAGCCTTTTGATATCTTCCGGGAGGCTGCAAATACTCGGTGCAGTTTTTCCAGGTGTTGTCGTTCTGGAGAAATAAGATGTTTAGCTGGTGCGATGGGGAAAATTTGTACCATGGCGCTTTCAGGCTTTTTCGGATTTTGGAGGATATGACGGAGATTTGGGCGGTGTAAATATTTAAGGAGGACTCCGTATAATGGTTTTCTATGGCGGCGTTAATAATTTGTAGAGTAAATCCAGCTGATATTGTATCAGGAGGGAAAAATGCGGTGGTCTCTCCTGGGAAAAAAGGAGCAATGGGCAACAAATGTTTTGTTAATTTTGGTTGTCCATCGTCGTCTCTGAACAAATGACAGAGTGTGAGCTGAAATGGAAGGAGACTGAAAATTTGCGGGAAGTATCCCATTAAGAAGCGCCTAATTTTTCAATGCTCAACGTTAACTTATTGGCACGAATGCGTTCGAACGTATTCGAATGATGTTCATTTTTACTTACTTCGAATTCAGTTTTGCAACGGAAGAAAGACATTTGATGGTTTCATAATCGTTTGTAAAATTGTAGTGGACAAGAACAATACGCCAGTCACATTCTTTGACAATTATTAAAGGCATTTGTATATCGTCATGTAAGTGTCAAAACTGACTGTCGTACATAAGATTATACATCTGACTTGGTCAGTTTTGATACGAACGACAAAATGCTTTTATTTTTATTATGCTGTTCGATAAAAATTTAATTTGTATTAAAATGTGTATTATAGGTCTATGCAGCACATACTGTTGGTTTACTGTGGGGCTAGGATTTGCCAAAATTTTGATGTTTGTGCCCGGTAAAGAGTGAACTTGCCAAACAATTGTACTATGGAGTCTCTCTATAACAAAAGTCTCTTTATAACAACATTTCTATATAACAACATTATTTTTTCCACCCTTCGTACATGTCAAGTACATATTAATGCTCCATATAACAACATTTTCCAATAACAATATTTATGGCTCTCCCTTCAGTGTTAATATATGCACATAGAGACTCCACTGTAATTCGTTTTGTCCTTCAAATTGCTTATTGTCACACGTAATTTTGAGTTGGAATAGATCAATAAAATTAATACACCAACATTTACATATCAAAGGTATAGTTCGACAACGGTATAAGTCCAAATTTTTCAAAAGTGGTTTTGTTTTCACAAATCGACTCTACCAAACATAAGCTACAAATTCCTAGTTTTGACCCCGATCAAATATTACTATAAACACCTCATTTGACCGGAAAATTAATTGCGCTATCCTAAAACGTTATGTCCGCCGCAATTTTTTGCGCTTCCTGTTTTGTTTATGTGGACTTAAACCGCTTTGGAACTATACCCTTCATATAGCAAAGTAAAAGAACTTATTGAAGTGCATCTTTATCATTTTTAAAGAATTCAAAAGGTTAGTTACTGTAAAATGAACACAATTAAAATTTGAAATTGTCGCCTGTACTAACCCATAATAATACGTATTTATAAATAAATAATTTTATTTATTTTTATTAAACTAAAAATGGTATGCTTCCTTATGGGCGACAGTCATAAAACAAATGTATTTGTTTGAAAATGCGCCCACGAGATTATTAAACATTCTTTTAAGCAGAGTTGGGGGATTAAATGGTTTTCGGATTAAGATTAGGATGGAAGATTAAATGGGATAAAATTAATGATTAGCCTGTACGGATTAATTTAAATTTTCTCGGGATTGATTAATATAGAATATATTAAATTAAAACTGGTCCGGATTAGATTAATTGGGATTAATTAATCGGATTAAATTTCAGATTGGATTAATCAGCTATGAAATCCATAGTATATTCGTGAGAAAATTCGAAAAATGTTTCTGACAGTTTCGATTTTCGTAAGTACGATTACAGTATTTTGTTGCTAACAAAGAATTGTAAAACAAAATTGAGATTCTTTGTCACCAAAAAATATATATAATTATACACATGCAACGATGCGGCTATTGATATATTATACACAAAAACGGCTAATTAAGTTTAGCCATTACCAAAAAATATATTTAATGACAGTTACAGCGTTACAGGTATACAGTGAACTCTCGCTATAACAACCCTGAAGAGAAGGTCAAAAATGGCTGTTATATAGAAAAGTTGTTATATAGGACATTTAATATGTACACTACATATGCGAAGGGCTGAAAAATAAAGTTGTTATAGAGAAAAAGTTGCTATAAGGAGAGTTGTTACAGAGAGAGTCCACTGTATCAGGAATTTTTATAGCTTAATTACCGTAAAACTAACGGTTGACAATGTACAGCAGTTGGTAATAAAATGTATCAAATATATTGAACAAAAATGTCAGTTAGTTGTGTTAATTTTGAGGGATAAATTAATATAATCCCAAATTTAATCCAATTATTTTTTTCTGTGAGACGGATTGGATTGCCACCGGATTAAATTGCGAATATTTTAACCGGAATTGATTATTGGGATTGCATTCAATCAGCTTCAACAGCTGGATTAGCGGATTGGGATTATTACTTCCTAATCCAGATTAAAAGATTGGATTTTTAATCCGGGATTCCCCCATCTCTGCTTTTAAGATAATAAATAATAATTCACTCATATCTCGGTGACAGATTTATATTCTGTTGAAAAAATCCAAAGTTTACATCAAAGGTATAAATCAAAATCTTTGGATGCATCAAATATTTTGAAATCATCAAAAAAAAATCACCAAAGTCACAAACTTTGACGCTTCTAATATTGACTACGATTATAGTACATAATACTATGATTGGACTACTATAAGGACTGGCTGCTCAAAAGTGAACACGTGCAAATTCCTTTAAATCGCGGACATCTACAAGTCCAGACCTCGGCTAGAAAGGACAATGTTGCAAGAAAGGTCCCGGCAACAAAAAGTAGGCAAGCTGGAAAAAAGTGGCTCATTCCAACGAATTGCATTTCCCCTCCGTTCCTTGTATTTAGCAGAAATCTCCGGAGAAATCCCATGACCGCCAAATCTTTATTTCCACCAAAAATCCACTTTCTCCCAGTTTCCTTCCAATACTGAAGAGTCTTCTCCTTCCAATGGCCCACCAGACCAGCCTGCATCAATGTTCCCGCAACGAAATTGATGTCCTCAAAATATTTGGAGTACATCTGGACAATCACGTGATTATACTGACTCCAACAGGACGCCGACTCCTGGAAGGGCACCTTTTTGATGGTGAAGTTCCCAAAAATTACCGGGCTCAAAACGTTCACCCAGCCGATGCAGACGTGCTTATCCTGAAGAAGGACATCCTGGAGACAATCATACATATTCTTAGCCCCATCAATCCGTTGGCCAAGATCCTTGAAAGTGAGTATTCGGCTGGAACGGTTAAATAAAATGGACTCCGTTGAGCCTGGAATGAATATCGTGGAAATCCCATAATCCTTCCGCTGAACCAATTCCGCAAACGTCCTTGGGATGTCCTCGGGCACGGGCGTCGTAATAAAAGCCAGGAGATTGCAATTGTAGCAGACGCCGATGATCATGCTATAGAAAAAGAAAAGTGAGCCCGCGGACCGCCACAGTCTGGAGTTTCCCTGGACGGGACATTGCTGGAGAAATGCCTGGATGGAGAACCGGATTGAATGGAAAAATGCATCTGCGCCCTTGCTTTCCTGGGACGTTTGTTTTTCCTTGAAATACAGAACAGGAATTATTAGGAGGTGCGATGCGCCAATGAGGAGCCAGATGGTGCTGGTAAATGGGTGGAAGAAAGCGCGCCAAGTCAATTTCAAATTTGGGACTCGGTGGTAAAAGAGCCACTTGGAGCCGAGAACGGGCGATGTCACATCGGTCCGGGCATATCGAACGGCATTCGTGCCCACGTTGATGAGCATGTCCAAATCGTGATGGGCCACATCGGCCATGTAGCTCCCTAAGGAGCCATTGGCGTACTGATCCAACGTCCCCCGCGTCAGATGCAAATGGGAGGTGAAATTATTGACTCGTTGCAACTCCTGCAGGATCATGTTGGACAGGCCCAGGCCCTTCACAGGTCGACGGTCCTTGTCCAGCGCCATGTACAGTGGATAGATGTAGCTTCCCACGCGTAAATGTTGTCCACGTGACGGCCGCCATTTTGCTGGATAAGGTTGTATGGACGTTTGGGGGTAAAATCGAAATTTTCCGGGTGTTTCCACTTCACTGTAGATTTGCTTTGTTCGGAGATCCAGGCCAAATTTGTACTTTAGACGCTGGATGGCAGGTAAGGAAATGAAGGGGATTAGAAGGGCGGGATTGGGACTGATTATGAAATTAAATACGTTTTGATGTCTTCCCAAGGGCTGCAAGCACTCTGCACAATTTCTCCAAATTTCACGGTTCTGGAGAAATAAAATATTTAGCTGGTGCGAAGGAAAAAATTTGTATCGGAAAGCCTTTAATTTCTTCCTGGTTGTGGATGACGTCAGCGTAATTTGGGCGGCGTAAGTTTTTACTGGTGGACGTATAATATGATAGTCCTCTACGTTAGCGTTAATAATTTGCAGGGTAAATCCAGCTGCCACAGTGTCCCGAGGGAAAAATGCCGTGATTTCGTACGACCAAGAAAAAGGGATAGGGAAATTTTTTATTAATGGATATCCTTCGTCGTCTCTGGACAAATGACAGAGAGCGAGCTGAAATGGGAGGAGACTAAAAATTTGCTTGAAATGTCCCATTCTGACTTGTGGTCCTTCGTTGTTCAATGTTAATTGATTGACACGTTAATGAAGGACGAAGGCTGTTATTTTTAAAAAAATGAAAAGATACAAGGATTTCTAGGTTTTGCAAACGTTCCTCAAATTTTAATATGCACGTATACTATACTACTTTGTAATACTAGTATTATCTTGTTTGATAAATATTTAATTTCCATCAGCTTTTAATTCCATATAAGAGAGGCAGACGCTGGGAGAAAAAGTAAGAGTGCATCCAAACGTTTTAATTTTTTTTTCTGAGGCTTCGACAGACTCAATGGCTCAACAGGAATCCAAAGTCAACACGCAGTAGCCATTTTATTTCAGCTTTTATAAGATAGTAAGATGTTTTTCCAAACGTACTTACACTATTTACTAATTATATTTATATGTATATTATTTATAAATACGTAATTATGTATATCGTATATAGTAATCTACTGAGTTCCTTTTGCAAAAATTGCAATAATGCTTGTGCCCGGTGCGATATGACTCCTTACGTAAATACGTAGGGCAATCGATGTAATTTCGCTAATTCGAAAATTGGAGCATCTATAACGGTGAAATAAGCACTTGGAATAAAAAAAAAAGACATTTCAATACAAAACTAATGTCTACATTTACACATAGCAATGGCAAATGTAATAAATTGGACAGGCGTATTTGCAGCAACACTTGCCGAGAAGCATTTTCTATTTCATTCCTTTTTTTTATTGAAATTGCAGCTGGGTAAAAATACATACAATACAAACAAAGTCAATTTTTTCTCACTATAGCTAGAGTATTTACACGTATTTGTGTATATAATGTATACATTAATATATACAAAAACATGCCATTTGCATATTCTATCCTTTTTTAGTAAAGGATCCTCCCACATTTGCATTTTTGCCATCACCCGCGAAATTTTGGGCAATCAGATCCTGCAATTGTATTAAATCTGCACCATAAGATTTTTCTTTGTGGTGGCATGTAAAGTAATTGCTCCACTGCGTTCTTATTTGGCTTTGACGTAGTTTCTAAACGAGTGTATTACATGAAAATGGAATTTATTTATTACTTAAATGGTCATTTATTTATGTACATAAATGGTAATTTATTTATTATTTAAATGGTCATTTATTTATTATGTACATAAATGGTAATTTATTTATTATTTAAATGGTCATTTATTTATTATGTACATAAATGGTAATTTATTTATTATTTAAATGG